>JAHKKF010513471.1:29217-43392 GCA_019740295.1 Labeo calbasu
TGAATATATATATATATATATATATATATATATATATATATATATATATATACTGTATATATATACATATATAAACACTGACCTGCAATGATCCCTCTGCAAGGGAAAGAGTTCAGATGCAAAAGCCTCTAAATACATCTGATGTCTTTCTTTAAAAAATGCATTTTTATCAATCTCTGATGTATAGGTTTCTACCTAAGTACCGGTAATTCTGATTAGGCTGAGACTGGGATTTTAGCAAGTTTGAAGTAAAAGTATTTGATATACGTATAATATGTGTCCAGAGCATTCACTCAGTATCATTATCTAATTTGTATCTCTTTTAGTGGGTTTTGCATCTGAACTGTTCATATATATATATTAAAATAGAAAATGGTTAATTTAAATTGTAGTAACATTTCACAAAATCTTTTTACTATATTTTTTGATCAAATAAATGCAGCCTTAGTGAGACTTCAAAACATTTAAAAAATCTTACCAACCCCAAACTTTTGAACAGTAGCGTGTATAAACATATAATTACATATATATTACAGTTCACACGTTCTGTATGTAATAAAATTCAATGAAGAGCAAAAAATCTAGCAGTTAATTGCCCTTTTCTATCACTAGAACAAATGTTCTCAGGTCTAGGAATCCTAGCACCTTAAATTGACTTGTCCTATCCTAACTTCCTGTTTCAGTGGGTAATATGTGCTCGTCAACCTTTAAAACCCTATAAGACGCATCATTGCAGGTCAGTGTTTAATTACTCCTGGCTTAATTCTTCATCACTGCTCACTGATCCTCTTAAATACCAGCACACTAAAGACAACTGGAGAGAGATATGAGTGTAAGTATCCTTGAGTAACCCTAGAGAATGAGAAAGCATGTGTATGCATGCATGTATGCTCTCATCTTACCACGGTCAATTATCTGCAAATCTTTATTGAAACGCATCTTCAGAGAAGGCAGAAATCTGGGATTATAGTCATATGGTGCTTTACATGGCGCTTTGTGGTTTTGGCTCCATGCCAGCAAGTGCTTTAAATGTGCGTCTATAGATATGGCTAAGTAAATGTGTGTTCTCACCCCTGTGGTCATGTGACACCTTCAAGGGTATCTCTGGGGTTCCGACTTCTCAGTCTGCTGCTGAAGTCAGCAAAGCGCTGCACAGCTTTAATGGACATCAGCGTACTTTTGCCTGATTGGATAACCAGAACAGCCCCAGGGATTTTTTTTTTTTTTAATTTGTCAGTTGTTGTGCTTGTCAGTTAACTCATTGGATGGTTGGTTTTCCCATTTGCAGAGATTTACTCTTACTGCAAGTGCAGTGAGGGAGTTTTACCTGACAAATGCACAGTATGGTGTGAGGAAAGCTGCTATCTGTTGTTTGAAAAGCTACAAGCTTATACACTGTCAGAAAAACAGTGTACGAATTGTACCTTTAGGGATAAAACAGCCTGTCACTAGGGGACAACTTTGTACCTCATCTTCCCCTAAAGGGGCATTTTAGTACTTTAGAGTAGTAATATGTACCCTTAAGGTACTACTGTGAACCTTTTTTATGGTGGATGAGGTACAGAGTTGCCCCCTCAAGGGTACTGTTCTAGTAGCAAGCTGTTGTACCCCTAAAGGTACAATTTTTGCACTTTTTTCCCCCCGAGAATGTAATGTAATGTATACAGTCAAGCTACTTCAGCAACAATCTAACTGCATTGAAGCTACAGAAGTACAGTTGATTGTTTGTTTTAATGATAAATTGTATTTAAGTGTAATTTATTTAATATACTGTATTTAGTAAAACGGAAGTTTAAGGACATTTTTGTCAAACGCTGGTGCTAACTACTTATGTCTATGGTGTTACCAACATTTTTTTTTCCAGGGGAGAGAGTAATACCACATTAACTATTAACTATTTTATTTTAAAAAAGAAGAATTTTATTTAAAAAAAGAAGTTTCTTTCTTATATTTGTTTTACTGTTTATCTGCATCTTTGTTCTAATTTTTAATAATAAAAATAAAATAAAAATAGCTGTATTGTGATTACGAATATAGTAAATATTATTAAGAAAAGAAGTGGAGGGAAAAATGCTAGAAAAACGTTGCTAGGTGATTTTGCTTAGGAACCTTCAACTTTAACTTTAACTTTAACTTAGTGTTTCTCAAAATTTACTTTGCTTAGTCTATCAACTTCAAATGGCTGTAGCTCAGTCATTTCAACAAATCGTACATCATTTTGATGTTTTTTTAATGGAGTTTAACAATGTACACAGTGTTGTTTTCACCCGCAAATTACAAATATGCAAACATTTCATAATTTAATTTAAAATTTTGCAACAGAGGGACACCGCTTGCCACCAAAAATGAAAAAGTCCCTATAAATACAACAAATAAATTGATAAATTTCAAAAAATAAAATGATTGCAGTATTTAAGAAAATCCAATGACTTCCCTAGGGACTGAAATGGGTCACTTGAAAATAAATGGTTCATTCAGATTCATTTCAGTCCTTACACAGAAGTAAAATGCTGTAAAATTATCAGATTTTCCTAAACGAGACACTGCTCCAGTTCCACTAGATGCAGAGCTGCAGGCACAACATAAAAATGTATAGTTTTATCATACTACATTATTACTTCTTAGAAAAAGCTAAAGATGCTGCAAGCTAATCAGGTGGGCTACTTTTAGCTATTTGCCCCAAGCCATTCTGCATTTTCATATTCATCTGCTTTGCTGTATATAGTGTTTACTGACATATTTCTTCTAATATGCTTTCAACCGCTATGTATTTTGATTAGCTGTTTCTTTGTGAGGTTTCAGGTCATGCTTTATGAGGACAAAGTGCGTCTCCTCCTGTTACTGTTGCTGTCCTCAACAGTCATATTATCTTCCACCAGGGAGCTGTTTAATTGCTTACAGCCAATGACTTTTAACTCCCCTGCACACAGTAAATGTGCAGGGGTAGCGAACAATCAAACACTGTCCTGATCATTCTTGACAGATCAGTGAGGTGAATTTATCTTTAAAACCAACAAGCGTTTCATCTCCTTGTAGCTGCCCTCTGCGTTACCCGACACTAATATATCGCAATAATTGCATGCAGGATAATTTTTCTAATTATTACACATAGTCATTAATGCACCGGGAGGAGGAACAATACAAAAGAAGGAACTGATGCAAGTAGATGCAGGATGTAAAAGTTGTCATGCACCGCTAGCCGATTTGTTCTTAAACAGGAAGTCATTGAAGTTGCTGTTCTTTTGATGTTGCTTTGATTCGAGGCATAAATATTCTTTGTTTCAAAATCTAGTAAACTGCCCTCCTTCCGCAGGCAACATTTTAGACATCACATACACTCCAGTGAGATTCTGTACAGTATGCAGTAGTATCTAATGTCTGTACATAGCCTTAGTAACATTATTTCTATCTGTATCTGCATTCAGATAAAACAGAATGTGAGCAGGACTTAAATTAATTTCCATATAGCAATAAGCCTTGAATAGTTAATGGTCTCTTTTTAACTACAAAGATTCTTGAAACAGTAATACAAAATAATAAATGAACTAAAAAAAAAAAAAAGTTCTTTAGTAGAGAATATAGGCGTCATTTGCGGTGGTACATGTTCTGCCACTATTTTTTCCAGACTTTTCCATCACTTTGTGAAAGTCTTTGAAGAAAATAGCTTGTGCAACACATGTACAATACACAGGAAAAAAAAAAAAAAATAATAGTAATAAAATAAAATAATACTAATAATAAAAAAAATCTCCAGTTCCTCATTCTCTCTCAAATAATTCATGTGGTGTAACACAAAATACATTTGTGCCAAACTCATTTGGGGGTTGAACAGTCGATTGGCCCAATGACATGGTACTGCACAACTGCTGCCGCAGACAGGTGTGATGTGAGTAACCAGCTAAATGGCTGAAAACTGATCCTGAGGTTGTTCTGACATATTTCTGTGCTCTTTCTAGTTCTGCTTCTAGCCACACTTTCAGCAAATCCCTTGAATTCAGCATGCAGTGTGCCTAGTTTCCATGACAGCTTCAAGTGCATTTGGCTGTCCTGTTGCACTTTTATATGGGGTTTAAATTAGGTGTAAACTTAAGTGTGAACTGAATATATTTACAAATAAATGTACTGTAGTTTATATTTCTATTAAATGGAATTAGTTAAACTTAAGAGTTTTTTTTTTTTTTTTTTTTAAGGGACATAAGGGACTTACAAGTATTAAACCTGTATTTAAATATGCATTTAAATCTATATGTAATTACACATTTGTAATGATGCAGTTGGGATTTATTTAAAGGGAAGACTTGTATGGCTTAATATAACATAAATGATATCTCTTACTGAAATATGTAGCAGAAAACACATAAACGATTTATGTTATTTAGAAGATCCACATTGTTCTATACATTTTTGGTCTATGGTGGGCACTGTTATTTCTATGACGTGAAATGGTTGTACTCGGTGAGCTACTGCACCACCTGTTGCTATTTTTAACTCGACACAACTCTGAATACAGAACAAATACTAATACGATGCCACATTGTGTGGTTTTTGGTTGTAAATTTCAATAGAAGGGCAACAAGAGAAGTGATGTAAGTCTTCACTGCTTTCCTGAGGAGAAAAGAATTGGAAGATGCCTGTGGACGAATAAAACTTCAAAGATAAAACTAAAGATCCACACCTCTGAGGCTTTTAGTAGAGCCTATGAATGGCAGAGACAAGAAACTTTAGATGCCATCCTAGCAGGATGTAAAAATGCCGAAGCTTGTCATGATGCCGCAGCCACTGAAGGAGTTTCTCAGCAAGGATTTCACTTGATATCCGGGGGCGTTTAGACTGTCCTTTAGACCTAATCGTTGTGGAAAAATTGATGGTATGGCATTTGGTTTGATATCCATCCATCTTTTATCCATCACCACCTGTAAGCTCTTTCAGTAGCTGTGGTCATCGTATCAGTAATTTATTATTTATTTTCCGAGATGTGTATTCCGATTTGTGTTGCCATAAAAATAGAAACAGTGCAACCATTTTACGTCATAATGATGCCCCCCAAAGTCCAAAATATATATAAAACGATGTGGATTTTTTTTCAAATAACGTAAATCTTTCATAGAATTTTTATTTATTTTTTTTACTACATATTTCAGTAAAAGACATTTACGTTATATTAAGCTATACAAGTCTTAATAAATGGAGTTCTCTTTAAAATATGTTAACTTCAAATGTAAAACAGTACCGTTAAAAAATTATAATCAAGTATTTTACATGTTATTTAGTATGTTTTCTTCAACCCTTTAAGCCCTAAGGGTAAAATAGGTATTTTTCACATATTTTGTTTATTTGACTGTAAAATTGTAACAGAAATGTGCAGTTTTCAAGTGCAAGGTGTCTTTTTTTTTTTTTTCAGAAAACAAATGGCTTTCAAAAAAAATCAGTTATTGACCATTACTGTTGTGTGGTAAGTTTGTAAACAGAATTTAAATATAAAAAATACAGGAATGCATTTTCTGATTTTTATAAAAAAAAAAAGAGAGAGAGAGAGAGAGAAATCATGATCAAAATGATCCAACACTTCATACTTGAATATTCAACTATATTACATATATACAAGTGTTTTTGTGACACTAGGTTGCACAGTTTTCATTCAAGAGACTTTTTTGTTCATGCACACACACATATACACATGCATGCGTATACATGCGCACATACAGTACATTTACACGCACGGACACATTATAGAGATGCACACACCACATGTCAAAAAGTCCCACTCAGCCTGCTCCCAAGTCTCATCAAAAACAATTATCTTTTGTGCTGTTTACTCATCCTTCCGTTCCATTTATTATTTTACGCAATCCAAATCTCCGCGCTCCCTTCAAATTCTTCCTTCCCGCTCTTCTGGAAATCTGCCGTCATTTGCTGACGGAGCACAAGAAATTACTGCAATAAGCTATACATTGGAAAACGGAAAGCGCATATTGTCTACTGTCAGAAGCCATTTGAATTGTTTTGATAGTGCAAACGATTGAAAAGTTATGGTAACATGAATACGGCTTGGTTTGATGTGTCGGTAGTGCCGACACAGCCGGTTTAAAAGAGTTAAAGCTTTAAATGTCTTCTTTTAATATTCTTTCAAGCATGAATAGTAACATAAACCTTTCAATGTGACGACTTCTAATGTGACATATGTGTGTTAAGAGTTGTTGTCATAAAAAAAAAGTTTTTTCCTAATAGAAAATACACTATTAAGATTTGAAGTACACTACAAGTGCACATTCAGTACAATTATGCACACATTTCTTTTTAACAAGGGCTATTCATTTCTTATCGCAAGGTTAACAAACCTTCAACTCTAGGACTGAATGAAACAGAGAAGCCATTGTGTATCTCTCTTGGAAACATTAAAATAGACAAACCAAATAATACAAAATGTGTTTAATGCAGTATCTTAGTAGATGTTACACTTGAAAAGTTCTGATTTCTAAGAAATGCACAATATACAAAAACTAAAATGTCACTGTTTGACCATGGTGCGCTATTTGCCTACAGAATTTAATCCAAACCCACTTCAACACACCTGCCTGTTATTTTCAAGTAATCCTGAACTCTTTTATTAGCTGGTTCAGGTGTGTTTGATTAGGGTTGGAGCTCTGCAGAATAATAGCCCTCCAGGAGCAGCGTTGGCTACCCCTATATTACAGTATTGAGTTGTTGAGCTTATTAGTATGCTAACGTCAAACTCTGTTAGTTGAGTCTCTTTGGCACTTGTGAGGACCACAATTTTCCACGGTGTTCTTGAGGGATTTGTTGTTCATGAAGAGCGAAAAGGGAGTTATGAGGTTCTATTTAGGTCACGATGTTGCTTTAGAAGGCAAACAACACTCTTAAAAAAAACATAGGTCCTTTAATGGCATTGATGGTTACATGAAGAACTTTGGAATCCTTTCAGTGCAGGTTCTAAATGTTTTTTTTTTTATTTTATTTTTTTTTAGATTTTTAAAATGTTCTTCATGCTAAGAAAAATAATTCTTTTAGGAACTGATCTCTGAAAGTATCTTTGGGGAACCACAAATGGTTCTTCTATGGAAAAGGTGTGAAAACACGTTTTTAGATCTGGAAATATTTGAAAACAGTGAGTTTTGTTTCAGAATGCTTTCTGAAATAAAAACTGCTTTCTGAAACCAAAAATGCTTTCCACACTGGTAGTTTTCAAGAGTTTTCCAAAAGTTGGCGCTGGGTGCACACTATGCGATTTTAGCCACAATTTAACCTAATTTGAAGATTTCTCTGGTCCTAGCCCAAATCTTTAGTCTTTGATCACTAGTTTGACATGTTCACCAACAGACGATTAATGACCATTGCGATCAAATTTGACCTCAGATGAAATTCTGACAGTGTCAGAACTTGTGAGCAAAGTCCTGAAGTGTGGCGTCCCCTACAACAACCATCATCAAACGACCATCAAAATATCCCACCACTCACTGGTTTGTCCAGGTCACACTCAAAATCATTATTCCATATAATACAACTGTCATCATCTTTTGCAGCAGGAGAGCAATTGCAATTGTAAATACTGTATTTTTTCACAGTAATGCTGGTAGAAACATATATGTGACCCCGGGCCACAAAACTAATCATAAGGGTACATTTTTTAAAATTTAGATTTATACAGGTATTCTCACATCTGAAAGCTGAATAAATAAGTTTTCCATTTATGTATGGTTTGTTAGGATAGGACAATATTTGGAAAATCTGGAATCTGAGGGTGCAAAAAATCAAAATATTGAGAAAATCGCCTTTAAAGTTGTCCAAATAAAGTTCTTAGCAATGCATGTTACTAATCAGAAATGAAGTTTTGATATATTTATGGTAGGAAATTTACAAAATATCTTCATGGAACATGATCTTTACTTAATATCCTAATGATATTTGGCATTAAAAAAAAAAATCTATAATTTTGACCCATACAGTGTATTTTTGGCTATTGCTATAAATACAGTAGTGAGCATTTGAAGTGGATCAAAACCTTTTATCAAAGTTGTCCCAAAACCAAAACAATACCTGTTCTTGTCTTAGGACAGCCTTGATAAACTTTTTTGATCCACTTCAAATGTTGACTACTATATACTAGGGATGTGTGGGTCTAGTTGACTAGTCGACTTAAAGGTACAGCTCCTACTAGTCAAAACTGAAACATTTTTTCATTGAAATTGCCATAATTTTAACGTTAAATTTAAAATAAGTTCAGATTAAACGTTTGAAAAATAATACATTTATTTTTAAAAGTGTATCTGGGCGAAAACTATGTTTTTACCTCAGACCTCGCATGCCTCACAAAACGCATGGTCTTGAGTCAGTAAAATGGGCATTGTTGCATTGTTTTATTTTTAAATGACATAGCCTGCATGACGTAAGTTTTTAAAAGCTGTTTTAATGCTATTCCTTGATACACATTTCTATTGTTTTTGACTTGTGTTTTAATATGTTGTCTAACGTTATATGAAGAGGAATGATTCTGACAGGCTATTGATTGATTTTAGATTTTTCTGTATTTCCCCAGCTGATCTGAATAAATAAGCTATGCAGTGGCTGATATATGCTCTTCTTTTGTTTCCTTTTAACGACCGCCTAAAATTAAACGATGATAACGCGAGGTAAGCGTACAGCAAGCAGAATTCATTGAGGGATTTGACAGTGTGATTTATAGATAAGTATTTCAAATGCAGGCTATTATATACATGCACATACATAGGTTTTTTCTTACCATATTTTGGGAGTGTTTTGCTTTTAGACTAGTCGACTAGTTGGATACAAAACTTTCGTTTAAATGACTATCAAATTAGTCATTGCGCTCATCATATACCCACACTACTTAAGACTGGTTTTGTGGTCCAGGGTCACATATGACTAAACAGTTGTCGTTGTTTTTGTATACCTCCGTTTTTACAGTCCACGCAAAATTGGCATTTTCAAATTTATCATCTTGGGAGAAGTCTTCAAAACGCTCCATTTTCACTAAATAAAAACAGCATCTCAGTGTGGACAAAAAGCCAAAATGTAGAGAAAAAAGATTTTCAAATTACCCATAATAATGTGAACATTGCCTCAGTAAGATTTGAATCAGAGCTAATACTGCTGCCAGCGTGGTACATCCAAATTGGGTCTCAGAGAAATCCAGGTGCAGACAGTTCTGTAACACAGCAGGACAACCAAAATATTTATTGTCACCACTCACTGTGTACTCTGTTCTTTTCACACAATAAAAAGTATTAGGAAACCGTTCTCGAGTGCCACTACCTTTGAAGAGTCCTAGTAGGGAGCAGGTCAAGGAGTGGGCAAAAGGTTTAGGAGGGAATGGGGCTAACAGCTGGTGGTGGCAGCTCTATTGCGCCATTATGAGCAATCTGTGTGTTCTGCGTTCGTAACCCCCAGCTGGTTTGTTTACTCATGAAATGTGGATATGACCCAGCAAGCTGTGCTTCTTTACAACAGTGGTCTCTGTGTGGCAGCGGTCAGCGATGTAAGCAACAACTTTAACGCTCCCTGATATCCCATCAACATCACATTCGTCTGCATGCAAGTATGTGGTGCACGAAGAGATGGGCAGAGTACTGCGATAATAGGGAAGGGAGCATGTAAAAATGGATGGAATAGATAAGAGGGCGTGTGGGGGATTTCTGCATATTAATCATGTTTTTCCTGCCCCTTTCATGATTTATTCATGACAGCTGCTCCTCCTTTAGTACCTACGGAGAATGTGAGGGTACTATAGAGGACATCATATATACTGCAGTGAAAACGCAACATTCTGAAGTGGAATAGTTTCCAGTGAAGCGCAAACTCTCCAGCCTCCAGACCAAGGGGAGACATTAGCAATCACCAGAACTGCATTTATCTACTGGTGACATTCATCCACTGCTTTAGTTTAGGGATCTTTCTGCCTCAAGATGCCAGTTGTCCCGGTTTATCTGTAATTACAGTAAAAGTGCTGTAGTATCATAGTAGGAATCAGAATAACAGCTAAATGTGATTTAGCCAAGTAGCCAAGTTCGTGGATCAAAGTTTTTTGATGATCCTGAAGGAAAAACCTTTAGTCAAAAACACATATTCATTTGTAAGCCATCCAGGATGTATATCAGTTTGCTTCTTCATTGGAACAGATTTGTTTAGCGTTACTTGCTCACCAATGAATCCTCTGCAGTCAGAATGAGAGTCAAAAACAGCTGATAAAAGCATGACTCCAATCCATCAATGAACAACTTCTGAACTGATAATAAACAAATGTTTGTTTATTAAATGTTTGTTTAAACTGTTGCCTTAGTCTGAAATATGTGTACTCTATCCAAAATATTGCTTTCTACATGAAAAGGTTCACAAGACACTAATTTAGGGAATGGAGTTGTGTGGATTACTTCTGGATTATTGTGGTGCTTTTATCAGCTAAATTAAATCTAAGGCCACGTTCACAAAGCAGCAGAATACGGTTGTCAATACCGTATTTGAGTCCTTAATACGGTTACGTTCACACACAGTACAGTTATTTACGGGTGTGACAACCATATTCTATAACTCACACCCGTAAATTTTCAGGACTCAGAGCCGCATTCTTGGAACACATGCGCTGTGTGAATGAAACAGGACTGGACAACTAGTTGTCTGTCACGTTATTCAGTGCAAGAAAGCCGCTCTGCCATACAAATGCACATCTCCTGTGTGCTGCGTGCTTTAATTTGTGGTTTCGGTAACTTATAGTGACAGAAAAATGAACTGTGTGTCATCTGAAAGTTTTATATCCAGTCTCCACCGGAGCTGCTCCCTCCCATCAGTTTTGCGTTCTTCGCGCGGCTCAAATGCTCCGTTGTCCACTCAAAAAGCTGCTGTCGGTTAATGATGATTTGATGGATGAACTCGCGGCTAGATTGGACTTATGTTGTGTCAGAAGACGTTGTCATCTTTGATATTGCTTTGGTCTGTGTTGCTATGGTTACTTGTAAGGAATACAGGCTTGACTTCTGTTGCACGTTCACACAGACAGTATTCGAAAAGCGACTGTAAGCTGCTGTGTGAACGGGACATTTTGAGACTCACACCTGTAAGTAAATGCGGTTGTCAATCCCAAAAACTGACAATATGAACGTGCCCTAATTCTGCTGGCAACCATTCACTGCAGAGGATCCCTTGGGTAAGCAAGTGAGATAATGCTAAATTTCTCCAAATATGTTCTAAAAAAGAAACAAACTCATCTACATCTTGGATGCCCTGAGGGTGAGTAAGCTTACAACATTTTTTTTTATATATTTTTGTGGGTTAAATATTTCTTTAAATTTTATTCCTGTTCCCAAACTAAGAGGGAAATTATGTTGTTTAATCCCTAAGTCTTAATTTTTAACTTGAATACTACAACTAGCTACTTTTACAAAATGAATAGCTTATAGCTTTGCAAACTACCAAAACCCCTTTAATGCACTTGCAGCATGAGAACACCTGCCAATGGGCAAGTTAACTCACAAGCACAATAACTGACAAACAAACAAATAAACATGCGTATGCGCAATGTACATCAGTTTCACACATATCAATCAACACATTTTCCTCTCAGTTTAATTAAATAGTGTCATCATTTTGATTTAACTTAAACGTAATGTAATATGTTAGTAACTTTATTAAGCAGTCTCAAAGTGATTGTAAGTCCCTGGCATGATTGTTAAGCACATCACTCAATTATTATCTTCTACAAACAATATTTACAATATTTAAAAACAATGAGGAGGAGATCAGTCAGTGCATTGGCATTTGCACAGTATATCATGCACCCGGCGCAATGCGGCGCCAAGTGCTAGTTTCTGCCCGACCCAGTAATCATTTTCACGTCCTGCGCCACATTGTTTAAATAGCAAATGCATTTGTGCCCATTTGTGCGCCCATGGGCGTGCTGGTCTGAAAATGAGGTGTGTTCAGGCGCATTGTTGGAGCGCTGCTATTTTGAGGCAACTGAAATAGATTGCGCCATTGACCAACTGAAACGTGATCTAAAGTCAGTGGCGCTTTTTGTTATATTTGCTTTTTTAAATTGCTTTTTTTGTTATTTAAAGAGCGTGTTAATAATATGCGCCAATAGGCAGGTGCACAATGCACATACTCTCTGCTTATTACACACGCAGGGTTGTGCAGCAGCACACAAACATGCCAAATATTAAAAATGAAAGGATTACAATGTGAAAGGTCACTATTGTGTACAGAACACCATGTCATAATGGATAGTCAATCGCTTTCCTATGCAAGCTGTTTTTTTGGGGGGGGGGGTTCACTTTTGATTTCGAAAACGATCACATTCAGCAAGGAGGGGAGAGGATGGAAAGTGGGTGCACAGTAACTCATTTCAGGGGGCTCTCTGGAGAAGTGTTCAGTCTTTGTTCTAGCAAACTTTGCTGTGTAAATAGTGAATCTGCTATGGCGTGAGCGCAACTGGCTCTTAAAGGGAATAGGAGATGAGACTCTGATTGATTTAATGCACGTTATGCCCAAAACACACCCAAGACTCATTAAGAAAATAGGGACAACCCTTTAAGAACATGCGCCAGGAGCACCTACCATTTTTCCCATTCTTAAAATAGCAAAAATGGATTCGGACATGTCCTAAGTGCACCTGCACTTTTGACCATGCGCTTAGATCGTTAAAATAGGGCCCCAACCATAGTGGTTTTCAAAAAATGTGTTCTGATGGTATATTTCCAGAAAATGATGGTAAATGGTTTCATGTGTCAGTGCACAGAGGGGTCAACAGTGATGGAAGCTAAGGTGGGCTTCTTACTCACGAGCCAGCACTTGGCTGTCAAGTCTTGCTTTGGAGGATGGAGCTCAATTCCATCTGGCACCAACAAATGAAAAAGTCATGCTTCAGGTTTTGCGCTCTACGAGCAACTCCCACAGGATGACTGCTGGGATTAAGCTCTGCATAAGCAAGAGTGCTTTTTTTTTTTGCCTGCCCATGATTCCCACAAATAAATTGGTCTTGACTCTTTTGAATGACCCCTGACTTGGTGGGACAGCTTTACAGACTTCGCTTTAAACTCCCCTTTTCCCTTTACATCCATCGCACTGGCATTTCTCCTGTGTTTGGACAGATGACTTTGAATGGGTTGTGACTCTGTCAAGGAGGGGCCTGATCTCCAGTTCCCAGAGTGGTGACCCCTTCACAGACTAGAGCGACTGTGTGGCAGTCTGAAATGAGCTGAAATAAAAAACAGTTAAAAACCTTGTATTTAGTGATGCTCTTACCAATAGCACTGAAATACCAATTTTAATACCACAACAACTGGATCTAAACAAACTCCACCTAAACAATCTCCAAACCAGTAGGATTACAAGGATGCTGAAGCTTGTCCCATACAGCATCTCAGGCCACTGGTGTGGGACACCCTGGATAAATGGACAGTGCATCACAGGACTCATACACAGACTTTCATCTACAGGCAATTCATTGTGTCCAGTTCACCTATGGTGAAGATATTTTGGATTGTGGGGGAAACCAGAACACCCAAAGGAAACCCACGCAAATATGAGGAAAATACACACAAACTCCACACTGAAAGGCCTCTTGAGGACCTTCCATGCAGCCCTTAAACAACCTTGAAACCCCCACAAGTATTTGCAGGAGTGTGAAATATTCAGTCAGTGAATCAATCAATCAATCAATCAATCAACCAATCAAATAGTGAAATTTATACTTAAACTTTAAAGATTTACACTGACACTTTAATAGGCTAATAATTAATTAGTCATCTAAATAGTATATGATTATGAACATTAAATAAACAGTGTTATTCATCTGTGAAAGAATGCAAGTGTGAAGGCAAAAACTTATGAACAATTTAATCACTACAAATATTAACTTTAGAGTTAGCAGTGAAAAACAATGTAGTCATGTTACAATTGATTAACATAAATGCACTGGTTCTTTTAATTGTTTTAGAGTTTATTGCTAATTGTTTTAGAGTTTATTGCACTAATTTCTTATCTTTCTTCTTCTAGATTCTTTCAGTTATTTACCTATAGCTGCTAAAAAATCAGACGTCTCACAAAGTCACATAAAGTAGCTTAATTTTGTATTGAAAAATAAAATTACAAATTGTACAATGTACAAATACAACGTTTAGCAAAACGTTATGCAAAAAATAAATT
>JAHKKF010513472.1:0-12987 GCA_019740295.1 Labeo calbasu
AAGAAAGAAAGAAATGCATTAAACATTGCATTACCACAGAGTCTCATGAACTCTAGGGTGTTGATGATAAGCTACTAATTAACGAAATCATAAAAAACATCTCATTAAAATTAAAATTTGTCAATGTGACATCAGAGAATTGTGAACATGAAATATTAATAAACATGAAAACATGGCATTATGTGGCCATAGTCTTTCGGGTTTTAAATATTTTTTGTCTAGACTTTGAATATTAATAATTAAAACATAATATAACCCATTTACAATTACTTGTTTTTTTTTCCAAATTTGATGATCTAATCCAGATTACATGTAATCAATTGCTATCTAAAATAAAGTGCTAGCAAATGTTAGACAGACAATCTACTAATAGTCTAATGACTGCTAGCTGACAACTGCAAAGTTACTTATAGTTAATAGAATGCCTAAAGTGGACTATCAAAATTGTTACCAAATAGCATGGTAGTATCTTAGTGTGTGTTTGTGGAGCGAGATTGCATAAAGGTTTTTTTTTTAGACAACGCCTTTTCCCCTAACACATCAATTCTGTTAAAGCAGAATGAATATATCCACCCGCCAGTGAGAGAGGCAGCGTGTGAGAATGTGTGCCCTTCTGTTTATCGTTTCCTTTCTGACCATCCAAATTGCAGGAGCGATTTCCATGCCACGATTCATCTCCCCTCACCCTTCTGCTTGTCGCTTTCAGAGCCCGACTCTGTTCTCCTCCTCGCTCTTTCATCTGCGTCTGATGGCTTTGAGAGAAATCTGCAGTGCCACTTCCCTCTGGATGCAGAAATGAAAATCACAGTACTCTATCGGAAATGACAGGCGATTTTCCTAAAATGACGGCCTCATCCGGGTCAGAAACAACAGCAAGTTGCATTTGCTGTCCGTTTGCCCATGTATTGATCTTTGTTTCTTGTCGTCTTTGTTCAGTTGTATGGGACGAGCGTGCTCGTTCTAGAGATCTGGTGCGATTACCTCCCACGGTAGTTCTCTACTCCACCCCGTCTGTATTTCTTCTTTTCGTTTTCTCCCGTTCCCTGCTGGTGAATCTTAATTAGGATCTGACTAGGCCACGGGCCTGTGAGCATCAAAGAGTAGAAATCAATCTGAGATTGAGAGAGATACGCGTGGAGGAGTTCTGACTGTCAGGAGCTGCCATCTGCAGACATGCTGAATCATGGTCCCTCTCACTCCCGGAAAGTGTGATTGCTTTTCCCCGCCATCATTCCTTCTCTACACTCCACTTCTTGTTCTGATCTCTTCCTTTGTTCTCAGAACACTTCGGTCACTTATCCATTCCCTTCTCTCAGTCTATGTTTTCATGTTTTCTGCTCACCATCAATCTTTGCTCCTCTCGGTTCATGTCTCATTTCATAGTTGGTGGTCCCACTATATACGTAACATATCCCACATGCTGTCCTCAAACACAGAGTGTGAGGTTTTCTTGTTGTCTCTCAATTTCTTTGTCCTTTTCTCATACGTGCTTTTCTAGTCTTGTCTATTCCTTGTTCTATACATTTTCTGTCTTTTTCCTCCAGTTGCTTTTCTATTATTTTCTTTCATCTCGTCCCTATTTCCTGTTCTGTTCTTGTTCCTTTCTTTTGTCTTATTTCTGTCTTGACCATTTCCCAGTTCCTGTCCATTTCCTTTCTTTTCCTGTCCTGCCCATTTTATTTCATTTCATTTTTTTTCATTGTCTCTTTCCTGTCCAGTCCAGTCCACAGTTCCTCTCCTGTTCATGTCTTTGCTTTTTGTCTTTTTCCTGTTCTGTGCAGTTTCACCCTGTCCTTCCCATTTCCCATTATGGACATTCATTTAATTTGATTTACTTTCTTTTTTCTTCCTGTCCTGTACATGATCCTTTCCTTTTTCTATGTCCTATCCTGTCCAGCCCCCAGTTCCTGTACCTTTTCTCTTTTTTTATCCATGTCCTTTCCATTTCCTGTCCTGCCCATCTAGTTTTATTTGATTTACTTTCCTTTTCTTTTTTCTGCCCAGTACAGTCCCCATTTCCTGTCCTGTACATGTCCCTTTCCTTTTTCTCTTACCTATCCTGTCCAGTCGCCAGTTCCTGTCCCTTTCCTTTCTTATCATGTCCTTTATATTTCTTGTCCTGCCCATCTCTTTTTGATTTACTTTCACTTTTCCCCTGTCCTTTACATGTCCCTTTCCTTTTTCTATTTCCTATTCTGTCCAGTCCCTAGTTCCTGTACCTTTCCTTTTTTTATCATGTCCTTTCTATTTCCTGTCCTGACCATTTTCTTTCATTTGACTTGCTTTCCTTTTCTTTTTCCTGTCCTGTACAATCATCCTGTTCCTTTCTTTTCCTTTTTCTCTTTCCTATCCTGTCCAATTCCCAGTTCCCATACCTTTATGTTCTTATGTCCTTTCTATTTCCTGTCCTGCCTATTTCCTTACATTTGATTTCCCTTCCCTTGTCTCTTTCCTGCCCTGTGCAGTCCCTATTTCATGTCCCATTCATGTCCCTTTCCTTTCTTTTCCTTTCCTACTCTCTTTTCTTATTTGCTCTTCATTGGTGGTGGTGTTTTTGATGTGCCTGGCGACATGGAAAGACAGCCAGAAGGTTTCTCTCTAGCCTGACTGTTCTGGTTAGCAGACATCCGCTCCCTGCCTTAACACCCTCACACATGCGCACACACATGCAAAATTGCATATTTAATCTAAAAACACTGTGATAAAATAACATAAAGACAGGCAGGTCTCCTTACACAACATGCACGCATACAAAGCAAATATAGAAGCAGCTATGCAAATATACTCATTCGCACACATTCGTATATTTCCCTTCCAGAAAGATGAAGTGGGTTAGGTTGTGTTGGCTCTTTGGCACAGTGCAGCGGGAACAGATGGCCAGGACTGGATCACGTCCCGGCTACAGTTCTTCAGGGAGTGGCACGCAGAAGGGCTGGGGATCTTCAGCCATCAGCCAGGCTGAAACCTCCCTCATTTCAGTTTAAGAGCTGACAAATATCACCCCATCTCTGTCTGCCTGTCTCTCTCTCTCATTTTTTTTTTCTCTCCCACTGTCTCTCTCCCAGGGTGCTGCTTTCCCACCTGCTCTCTACAATTAATCTAATGTCCTCCTAAATCTTAATTTCAAACTCTCTTCCAAGAAGATGGATATGATTTTAACTAATTAATAGATCAAGGTTTGCAGAATGTTTGACGAGCCTCTGATCACAGGAGGGAGGGGGTCTTCAGTCTCCTTCCAATGAATTTCCCATTTCATGCTCATTTGTTATGTTAACTATTATTCAACATGGCGTGATGAATTGTTGCAATTGTTCAATTTAATCCCCGTAAAACCTCTTCAATCTTTTTCAAGTAATCAGGTCTGACATGCTCATTAATTATAACAAAAAAAAAAAAAAAAAAAATCAAATGTTGTATATGCTTTGAATAGAGAATAATTTGCAAGCTCCAGAGGCGAAAAAAGTATGTGGACACCTGTACTGTATGTGCTAAACATTTCAAATTTCAAACCATGGGCCTCAATAGGGATCTGGTTGTGCCTTTCAGCTTCTGCTCTTCTGGAAAGGCTTTCTACTTGATTTTGGACCATTGTTCAAGTTGCAGCAGAGATTTACTCTCATTTAGGCACAATGACTCACAGTCAGCATTCCAATTCATCTCAGTGGTGTCCAATGGGCTTTGTCCATGCTGGACTCAGTAAAGCATTTCTTCATGGACTCCGCTTTGTGCACAAGGGACATTATCACACTGAAACAGAAATGGTTCCACAAAATTATGTTTGCCATTCTACAGAAACATGTAGATTTCATTGCAAAATGTTTGATTTGATGCACTTGTGTAGCTGAATTAGCACAATCTGGGGATGTTCACATACTTTGGCCATGTAGTCTAACTTGAAAACGATTAAACTGTCAAGAAATATTTTCTGTCTAAATTCCAGTGATTCTGTCAGCAATCTTGTCTTGTATTAGAGAGGGAGATTAGCTAATTTGCTGTGATTATGCATACAATGCAGTTGCCCACAAACATGATGCAGAGCGACAAAAACGGACTGTGTGATGTAGCCTTTATATGGCCCTACAATTTAAGATATGAGGGGGAAAATGTCCCTGTATGGGTTTTGTCTATTATTCATATTATATGATATAGTTCAACATGAGCAAGAGTGCTGTTTTTTTTTTTTTTTCAATAATCTGCATAACTGCAAATGTGATGTTGATTTTACACAAAAATTGAATAAAGTTAAATAAGTTAAAGGAGAAGTCCACTTCCAGATCAAGGATACTGTACTCACCCCCTTGTCATCCAAGATGTTCATGTCTTTCTTTCTTCATATAATATAATGGACTTCTATGGTGCCCCGAGTTTGAACTTCCAAAATGTAGTTTAAATAGTTTAAAATGTGGTTGTAAACGATCCCAGCCGAGGAAGAAGGGTCTTATCTAGCGAAATGGTTGGTTATTTTCATAAAAATAACACTATTTATATACTTAATGTCAAACGCTCGTCTTATCTTGCTCTGCCTGAACTCTGTATTTTCTGGTTCATGACAGTTAGGGTATGTTGAAAAACTCCCATCTCATGTTCTCCCTCAACTTTAAAATCATCCTATATTGCCGTTTTACCTTTTTTGTTAAGGGTGTTTGATCTTCTTTGCATGTTCACTTTGCAAAGACTGGGTCAGTACTTCCGCAGTGGCGCAGGATGATTTTGAAATGAATTTTGAAGTTGAGGGAGAAAATACGATTGGAGTTTCTCGACATACCCTAACCGAACCATAATACACAAGAGTTCAGGGAGAGCAAGACAAGACGAGCGTTTGAGATTAAAAAGTTTTAAATGAAAATAACCGATCGTTTCACTGGATCAGAACCTTCTTCCTCGATTGGGATCGTTTATAACTGCATTTGGGATTGTTTGAAGCCGCATTTAAACTGCATTTTGGAAGTTCAAACTCGGGGCACCATATCAGTCCATTATATGGAGAAAAAAATATTTTCGTCAAAAAATATAATTTCTTTACAACTGAAGAAAGAAAGACATAAGCATCTTGGATGACAAGGGGGTGAGTACATTGTCTGTAAATTTCTGTTCTGGAAGTGGACTTTTCATTTAATATTTTGTTTTAGACACAATATTGTCAGTCGAGTCTGTTTTGCCCAGTTTCGCCAAAGAAAATAGTTGCAAACAAAGCAAACTGTTATGTGTGACACAGTGATGTTTTGTTACTGAATTAATCCACAGTTTTGAATGAAACAAGTGAGCCAGTGATTCAGTGGTCCATTCATAAAGACTTGCTTCATTTCTGAATGAATCACTCATTGAGACATTCTATTCTAGATAAATTCTATTGAATCCAAAATATTTCTTTTTAAAGCCACTTTTTTGTAATGACTTTTCTAATTTAATACAATAATGTAATCATAATGTAGTTATTCAGGCTGAAATCAATCTGAATCGAGCATTCATTGGCTCAAACGATAGCTTCAAATTACAGTGAATACGTGACTATGTCTGTCCAATTCAACTGAACCGCGGGGACTCCTTTCCCATAAATGAGCCTTATAGTCTGCCAAGCACTAGCGCGCCTATAAAAACAAAGCTGCCTTTACTTTGATGACCTGCTGCTGTCAGGCCAAGTATAAAAAAAACAGTCCCATAACCCTTTATTGGACCGAATTCATCACGCCACTCTGATGGTCCGTAAAGGAGTCAGAAAGGTGTTGAGTAAAAACATTGCGATGTATCTCCACGATCAATTCCAGTGCATGTACAGAGAAACGTCGGTGGTGAGTGAAGTCATCATTACCTCCTAATAGACTTGGTGTAATGACCACTTTCACTCCCTTCTGCTCTTTCTTTCAGCCCCTTTCTCTCTCTCTGATGACAGTCATCTAATGGAGACTAAGCATGATCATTCCCAAGCTTCTTAAAACACAGCCCGCTACACTCTTTAATTCAATAGCTCTTTTCCCCTATTCCATCTGGGGCAGTGCTGATGATGTTTACTCCCTTTGAAGCAGATGGCGACGGCAGAACAAAAGGAAAACACGCAATTGTCACCAGTCTCTTCAAAAAGCCATTTTGAACATCAATCTTGTTTTCATTTACTCTTTTTTCAGTCGACACGATCCGTGGTCAATAGAGCCGGTAGCGGTGTCAAACTCTCCGCGTCAGCTGAGGTGTTTGGTTAAAGATAAATTGGCAGGGATGTGCTCGCCCTTGGCAGGTTATACATCACGCAGATGCATTTCCTCTTAAAGTTGGATGAACACAGCGGCAGAGAGACAGCTAAATACATCAGTAAATACAGCGGATACAGATGCATCTTTAAGCCTGGATTCACTGCACAATTAAATCTGAACTCAAATCCCATTAAGATACCTGTGAAATATGATGGAGTTGTTTTGTTTTAGCTAATTGCACAAGCAATTTATTGTAGATAAAACTGCAGTTTACAAACAACACTAGAAGGTTCTTTATGCATTCTGGGTGAGAGCCATTTCAGATTAGTACTTCATTCAAATTGAGCTAAAAAAATGACACATCAAAACATCATTTCTAAAAGGGAAAAAATACGTTTGACAAAAAATGCATTTTAAAGCTGTCAAATTTAGTATATTATGTATTTATTGATTACTAGGGATGTGAGGAGATCAGATGTGTCCATATCCCCAGAAAACTTTTTGCAGTGTTTACATTAGAACAATAACTGGGATTCTCAGTTTATCCAGAATCGTGAAGCTCTTGTTTAAATGTTGTTTATTACTGCACATAATTCATTAAAATAGAAGTTTAATTTCATAAAATTCAAAATGCACCTACTTTTTTTTGCATTTTGTCTTTTTCAGTTGAGTGAAAGACTATTTTCCCTATACATTTCATCACTGAGGATTTCTTAAGAAAAGTTTAAACATCTTGTCTCGTCTCGTTCTCGTGAACCCAGTCTCGTGTCTCGTCTCGTGGGATAAGTGTCTCGTCACACCCCTATTGATTACCATTTTTATCCACAGTATTACTATAACTATCATTACTATTATCTAGTACAACCACCTTGGGTTGCACGTGTTGCAGGTTGCTTGTTCTCAAGTGTGCTGCAATACAAATCAAATGCAGAGATACAGAAGAGACGAGAGACCAAGTGCTCTTATGCCTAGGCAAACAAAGAAAGTCCTTCAGCTACTTAATAAATCTGGAGAAACCTCAAAGCCTCGAGAACTGAAGTGAAGAGGAAATGCAGTTCAGATCCTGAGTGTTATCAAACCACACTGACAACACCTCAACATCATCACCTCTGTTCAAAAATAGCCAAAATCTACACATAGCATGGATGCAACTGAATGGGAAACATCTTTCGCAAATACAAGACTGTAAGTGAGAGATAAAATGGAAGGGGAGAGACTGAAAACAGCCCATGTAGATGAGATTCAATGAGATCAGATGTTCTCTGCAGCCATGCTGTTGGCTAAAGACCAGAGCATCATCCCATCTGATAAACCCGTTCCAGCTCCTTCAGTCTCTCTCCTGGTAATTCAGTCACTTGAAAAATGGTGGAACTGCAAAAGATCAATATTTTCCTTCATGTCCTTCCTCATGCTACATTTCCTAAAAAGGTCAGTAATTTATTAAATCTTCACTAGTGAGAACATGATTCTTTATCAGTGGGTTTTAGACACTATTTAAAACTTTTTCATTCTCTCCATTGATTCACTCGTATTGATTTTTTTTTTTTTTTTTTAGAATCCTCAAACTTTTGACAGCTGGTAGTTCACAGGCCTGAGGCTGCGGAGCAAAGGAAATGTTCATATGTTGAAACATTTTCATATGTTGACTTCATTTACAAACAAATAGAAACAAAGTACTTTCAGCCTGAGCAATATGATGTGTTTTATATTTATGGTGCTGTTGGGATGGTGTAGCCTAATTATTTTCACGTTTTGATATTTTAAATGTTAAACAGCATTAAATGTATCTAACAAAGTCAAAATCAAACTATACACTACCAACTGGAAGTTTGATGTTAGTTTTTTGAGAAATTAATGAATATTTTATTTAGTTTATTGCATGTAGTTTCTTTTGTAGGCAAAATAATAACAGAGAAGAGAATACACATTTGATTTAATAAGAGGATTATTTATCAATTCTAAGAAGTCCTTAAGGGAACACTCCACTTTTTTGAAAATAGGCTCATTGTCCAACTCCCCTAGAGTTAAACAGTTGAGTTTTACCGTTTTCAAATTTATTCAGCCAATCCCCGGGTCTGGTGGTTGCACTTTTAGCATAGCTTAGCATAGATCATTGAATCTGATTAGACCGATAGCATCTTGCTCAAAAATGACTATATATAATGACAATATTTTTCCTATTTAAAACTTGACTCTTCTGTAGTTACATCATGGACTACGACTGACAGAAAATGAAAAGTTGTGATTTTCTAGGCTGATGTGACTAGGAATTCTGGCGTAATAATCAAGGTGCAGCAGGCGCAATAATATTACGCAGCGCCTGAAAGTGACCTTCACTAAGTTTGTGCAGATGCAGAGTTGCAGCCATAGGGCCATAGGTTGCACCGTACCATGGGTACCATGGGAAAATGCACCCATTACACCAAAATGAGAGTATAGTTCCTAGCCATATTGACCTAGAAAAGCGCAACTTTTCATTTTTCGTCCATCTTTGTACATGATGTAACTACAGAAGAGTCAAGTTTTAAATAGGAAAAATATCTAAAATCTTTGGTCATTTTTGAGTGAGATGCTAAGGGTCTAATCAGATTCAATGATCTATGCTAAGCTATGCTAAAAGTGCTACCGCCAGACCCGGAGATCAGCTGAAAGGATTCAAAAATTGGAGTTGGAAAATGAGCCTATTTTCAAAAAAAGTGGAGTGTTCCTTTAAGGATGAAACAGTTCAACCTAAAGAGGTTTGCATCTGAAGATGCAACACAAAATATTATTATTGCTGGAATATGTTTTTTTTATTTTTTTTTTTCTCCAGTCCTGTTCACTGCTGCCAAGCGCTGTGGGAGCAGATTACACATCTCACAGAGAACATATAATTTACATTGCCTTTTTGTGGTGGCAGCTCTTTATAATCGTTAAGTGATAAAGTGTTGTATTTCCACAGTTGGAGCCAAATAGCCCAAACAGAATTCTTACCAAAATGGTTTAATAAACATGTTATTTGCTTCCTTGGCCCATTTGACATGTGGAGCATTTAGCTTCTAGTTCAGTTCAGTTCACGTTTATTTATATAGCGCTTCTCACAATAAAGAATTTTTGCTTTTCACAATTTTCTTTCAAATCAGCTTAACAGAAATGGCATGTTTCAATGACACAAAGTCATTTGGCCCTGATGAACAGGGAGTCTTGCATTAAATCATGAAATTTCTTTGAATCTCTTTGAGCAGTCACAGGTTGGAGAAAAACCTTGAAAAGAAGCAGACTTATCTGACTTATCCATCCTTCTTTAGCAACAAAATAATGTCATATAACAATAATTTTACAGTTTTAATATAATACAATGCATTCAGTTAGACAGATGAAATGGTGCTGTCTGCCAAAGCATTATTAAGACAGTAAATACAGCTTGTGATCGTTGTGATTGCAATATAAGGGAATTACATTATGGAAAGAACATGAACACTACTTATGTTTCCATCCGAAGCTGTGAATATATCCTGCATCCAGAAATTAATTTGATAAAAATGCTCACTCTTAGTTTATGCACATATTCTCAAGTATCTGCCTCAGTTGACAAATACTTTTTTTTTTGCAAAACCCCAAAATGTGCATATAAATGTGATGAAAATACAGCTGTCTGTCTCTTTGCAAGGCAAAATGCATTTCACAAACATTCCCACAGAGGTTTAACCACATTAAATATTTGATTAGGAGTGCAAAGGGGAATCATTAGCCTTAGTTAGAATACAGTCTTTTACTAATGGCCTTTCCACAAACAGGGTATGAAAAAGCAACAAAAAGATCAACGTAAGGACCTCCAAGGCATGAGACCCGAAATTGGAAATCTATGGAAAGAGGCTGTTCAACACAGCTAATATGGGTTGATTCATTATCCTCAAACACTCAGCAGCAGATGAGCTTTGAACCCGCAGCAGGAGAGCAGTTCTCAACACTTAACAGTAGATGAGTACTCATCCCTCAGTGGGACATCAGGACTAAACCCTCAGCGGTGGATGAATACTCAGGGATCTGTCCTAAATTCAGCCTAGTTGGAGCTTCGGTGTGCCAGGAGTTTGAGTCCAGCTTTAACCATGTCAGAGACAGGGAAGTCATGGCCCACATCCATCTGCTGACGTGGGACGTTATCAGAGCCCATGTGGAGAGGAAGGAGCCCAGGGATCCAATTGGGAGCAAGGTGTAAATTCACATCTGCACAGGAAACCGGGGAAGGTGAGAATGAACATGGTGTCTGGTGTTCTTGGTGTGTTATCTGAATGATAGCAGGAGTGGAGGGCTGTTAAGCAGCTAATGAGAACATCGATAGTCACGGGTTAGCTTGTGGCTGTGTGAGTGGTTTGGGGTTTTCGGATGTCTTTGGGCAGGGTGAATGAGGATTATGTATCACAGAACTTCTTTGAAAATGGACTACCAGAAACACCTAAACACGTTTACATACTGTATTAGTGTTTGCTGTCACACTTCCTAATTATCCTGACACAACACAGAAACTTCAACTTTCACTGAAAGTAAACCCTGTTGAAAAAAAAACAGCATATGCCGGTTAGATACGTTTTGAAGCACGGCAGCTGGTTTGAGCTGGTTTAAGATGGTCCTAAGCTGGTTGTAAGCTGGTTATGAGCTGGTTTAGGCTGGTCATGTGCTGGTCCTAAGCAGCTAGCTCCAGCTCAGGACCATCTTTAACCAGCTCATGACCAACTAAGCACCAGTTTAAACCTGCCATTTTTTGTGCATTTTTGTAAGGGAACATTTTTGTCAATGTAAAAGCCCTTTTCAAAAATGTCATATGGTCCAGAGATTAGCTCATATATTTAATTAAATATAATGTGAGATGCACTGATATTTAAATTTTGGTCATAAACTGATCATTTTCATGTTATGGTCAGTAACTGATAAATAGGTGATATTAAAGTTCTACTCTATTTTGTATAAATTATAAAACATTAAGAACAAAAATCAGTCAATGCAATTTTGCAATTGACTACAACGTTTTTTGGGGAATGCAAAACTTTTGCAAACAAATGGAAAGTTTTTTTCTTTTTTCTAAGGAATGCAAAGTTTATTTGGGGAATGCAAAACTTTTTTTTTAACAAATGCCATTTTCTCTGGGAAACTCAATACATCTGAGTGAATGCAAAGTTTATTGAGGAAAAACTAATTGCAAGCGAATGCAGTTTATTTTTTGATAAACGCAAAACATTTGCGAACAGATACAAAGTTCCGAGGAGGAGTGCAAAAGTTTTGTGAGCAAATGCGAAAACATTCACATATTATTTTTTCCTTTACTTTTTTATTACTTTTATTACCCCCCTGCCCCACAAATAACATCAGCTGCTAAGCAATAATACCAAAATGTGCATCTTTTGTACAAAGAGACAACATTCAACATAATGAAGTTAGAAGAAAAAATGCTTTCTCCATAAGCTACAAGTGTCTAATATCTAAACATCTAAATATCTCGAATCAATATCAGCCTATAACCAATATAATATACAATATGTATATCAAAATTACTTAAAGCTAAGTCAACATAATGAAATAAAAAAAATAAAATGTTCTCTCAATCAGTTCTAATTATCTCAAAATAATATCAGCTGATAACCAATATAATATACCAATATGTGCATCTTAACAAAAAAAAAAAAAAAAAAAAAAAGTTATAAGATAAATATATTCTCTCCATCAACTAATGATCAAATAATCACAATAAAAAGGTTAATAAAATGTTTACGGTTTACCTTACTATTGCAGTTTGCATTGGACTTTACATATCCAGTGACTTTTCAGGTCAGGTGCACTATAAACGCCAATATGGTGAGGGCTGTGACTGCATCCCATGCAAGAACATAGTGTGATTTTTTTTGGAGACAGCTGAACAATATTATTTGCCTGGACTGTAGTGTCCAGAGACTTACACCGATCTTCACTGTTAGCTACAAAGGATAACAGAGTGTCTAAACATCAGAACTCTAGCCATAAGAAATACGAGCAGCCGGAGAACCTCAGGCTTCAGGACTACGGGGCTTTGTGGATGAGAGCATCTGACTATACATCGCTCTCCCTGTCCAGGCAGAGGGGATTGTGGAAGAGATTCTCACTAGTTCTCTGCAGTGTTTAAACAGATGGGCCCTCCAGCTCCAAGAGTTACACACTCGCTCTCTCTCTGTCTAACACAGATACATTCGTACACACCACCTTGTCGTGGCAGGGAGGAGAGGAAAGGATGCCCTCAGAAATACACACTTGCAGTAGAGATAAAGAAAGAGAGAGTCAGAGAGGAAGTAGATGGAGACTAGAGCACTGGATCAGCTCCAGCTGCTTTCTGCATTAAGTTCAGTGTTGTTGGATAATGCAGTTGGATAAACATGATGTCCCCTGGCTACTCTCACATGCTCTCTGAGAGCCAATAAACTTCAGACACTTCTGAGCTACTGCAGCACTTAAAACTGAGTATGCATCGTGCCAAATGTACTTAACACCTACATGCACATTTTTCCATTGTCTTTTACCCGGTTTCTCTGACTCAGCACCTCATTGGATTCATAATAACGCTACATGCAAACGTTTGTGTGGCAGAAATAATGTCGGAGAGGGAAAAGAGCGGAATAGCACACAGTCAGCGCTAGTGCTCAGATTAGAAGGAGGATCTGAAACTCTGTTAGCTTGACAGACTGCTTGTAGAATTGCAGCTGTGCGCATTCAGCCCTCACCACACCTGAATGATTACAGCGAGGTTGCTTAAAACACTCTCACACACTCACATGTACACACACACACAAACACTCAC
>JAHKKF010513473.1:0-15285 GCA_019740295.1 Labeo calbasu
GTTTTCTTTACGCTTGACCTTTTGTACCGCCAAACTAAACAGCAGTGCTTCATTAGCATTATCATTCCCAACCTGCACTGAAAGGAAACATCTACTATCATTGCGGAGACCTTGGCTTCTCAGAGGTCATCTGTATTTGGCCAGTGTTGTGTTGAAACTCTTGGTCGATTTTCTAGAAACCAGTGTCGCTGCAAATTAAATACATTTCATGGAGCTTTTGCAAATGCGCTGTTGTATCTAAGCAACAGCATTGGTATGCGCTGTTCAGTGAAGGTTGAGGGTAAGGTTAATGGTGCGGTATAGACTTTCCCTGCGTGTCTGCTGTTATCAGCCCCGTGTGCTAAAAGTCAACCGGAACTTGGAGATTTAATGGGAATTCTTGCTCTTCTTCCTTCCCTTAATGACACATGCATCATTCTGTCACTGGATCAATGCAAATATGTATATGCCCTTTAGAGGTGAGATAGAAAGTCGGATAGAGAGAAAAGGACAAATTAGGAAGTGGGGGGTTTGGGGAGATTGTAAAGGAGTTGATTATGTGGATTTTTGTTAACGTTAAGGTGTGATAGGAAGTTACTGGCAAGGGCCGTTGAAATAGGGTTAAAATGAAGTATCGACACAGTAAACGCAGTTGTTGCTGTACATTGGCGCCTCCTGTCTTTGTGTACAGCAGATACTTTGCAGTGGGCATGAATTGTTTGTTCTTGTGATTGTCATTTAGGTAGCTATTATATAATTTTTCTTGTTTATTTTCTTCTGTTGCTGTCAATTTAACAAATGAATTTTGTAAAATGATTATACGCTTAAAACTAAAATATGTGTATATGTATTTATTTAGTCATTTAGCATTTATTTATTTAAATGAACTTAATTAATTTATGCATATAACTACTCCCTTATTACAGGATTGATATGTGAATAATACTGATAAATTAAAATAATTTTAACATACAAAAAATATTATAAGATATTAGTATTGTTGTTGATGTTATACTATTTTTGTAATAATATATTTAATGTATTTAACAATAATTAAATGTTACAATTTATTTATTATTTTTTTATAAGTAATAAATATACATTACTGTTCAAAAGTTTGGGATCAGTAAGATTTATATATATATATATATATATATATATATATTTTTTTTTTTTTTTTTTTTTTTTTTTAAGACGTTTCTTATGCTNAACAATAATTAAATGTTACAATTTATTTATTATTTTTTTATAAGTAATAAATATACATTACCGTTCAAAAGTTTGGGATCAGTAAGATTTTTATATATATATATATATATATATATATATTTTTTTTTTTTTTTTTTTTTTTTTAAGACGTTTCTTATGCTCATCAAGGCTGCATTTATTTAATCAAAAATCCAGAAACAAATAAAACTGTAATATTGTGAAATATTATTTCAGTGTAGAGTAACTGTTTTATATGTGAATATATTTTTTAAAATGTAATTTATTCCTAAGGTGCAAAGCTGAAGTTTCAGCATCATTACTCCAGTCTTCAGTGTCACATGATCCTTCAGAAATCATTATAATATGCTAATTTGTTATTAAACAGTGCTGCTTAATATTTTGTTGAAACGTGTGAAACTTTTCTCAGAATTCTGAGAATGAATTTTTAATGAAAAGTAAAAAAACAAAACAGCATTTATTTAAAATAAAAATCTTTTGTAACAATACCAGTTAAAACTTTAAGGTCAGTACATTTTTTATTCTTTTTTTTTTATTTTTATTTATTTTTTTTTTTTTGAAAGAAATTGATATTTTTATTCAGTGTTCAACTGATTCAAAGTAATGGCAAATATTTCTATTTTGAATAAATGCTGTTCTTTTTAACTTTTTATTCAATAAAGAATCCTGGAAAAAGGATCACATATTCCTAAAAAATATAAAACTGTTTCAGACATTGATAATAAAACTAATAAATCAGCATGATTTCTAAAGGATCATGTGACACTGAAGACTGGAGTAATGGCTGATGAAAATTCGGCTTTGCATAAAAGGAATTAATAATATTTTAAAATATACTAAAACGGAAAACCATTATTTTAAACTGTAACAATATTTCACAATTTTACAGTTTGTTCTGTATTTTTGATCAAATAAATGCAGACTTGATGAGCATAAGAGAATCCTTAAAAAAACATAAAAAAATATTACTGATCCTAAACTTTGGAATAGCAGTGTAGTTATATAATACTACTATAATGATTAACATTTTAATTATTTGATGTTTGAATTTGTATTAATAATTATTAAATATATTATATTAAATGACATATTTATTGTGATGTAGTTTTCAACTGACATCCCTAAATATAATCTATTGGCTCTTTTATTTTATTTATTTTATTTCTAAAACAAAAAAACATGTCCCATGTAGTAGATGTCCAGGGTTATTTATAATTGATTGAATATTGATCTCAAACAGGCTGTAAGTCGTCTATGATGGATTAGCTAAGAGAGCTTTTGATGGCAGCGTCTGACAAATCCGACAGAGGGAAAACAAAGTGGAGACATGAACAGAGAACACAGGAAACTAATGATGACCATTGATCACCAGCCAGTAACATCAGCTCTGACACCTGCCATGCGTACGAACCACAGGATAGATAGTCCAGAGAGGAAAAGCAGCGATAAGAAAAAAAACAAGTGCGCATTTCTTGTGTTGTAAGCGGCTGAACATGTGATCTATGGCCTATTTCATTAATCTCGTCATGCAAAAAATACACAGTTACATTTCAGAGTGATAATAAAAAGAGTAATTATCCGCACAAGGATGTTATAGCTCCACATTTATTCAACAGATATCTCTCAGGTCTCAACTGAGGTGAAAACTGCACTTTTTTTAAATAGAACTCAGAGCAATAACTTAAGTCAGTAGGCCTAGGATTTTCATTTTGACACTTTTCATTTTATTTTTAAATTTCAGTATTTTTTGCCACTATTTGTCTCACCATTTTTTTCAATGCTAATAATAGTGGTCTCAGTGGTATCTGCGGTTATTCTAATACCATCCATTAAAAGCTGAAGGACAATGAGGCCACAATTTCTACAGCAATTACTGCAACAATTTCCCCATAGTTTCCTTATTATGGCACAATAGCGTGACTAGACAGCAGAGAGACAGACAGGAAGTCAGACAGACAGACTGAATGTATTCTCAGTATTAGTCTGTATTAACAGGCAGAAAACATGACACTTTGTCTGTGGGGTTCAGTGGATTGAAACTATGAGCATTTATCAGCATATACTTGGTGACAGATGCCTGGTGTCAAAACATTGCTTTCGTTCATTGCTTCATGAAACGTGACGCCTTTTCAACTAACAATTTATTATTGTAGGGTTCAGTGTTACAGTCAGGGGCAAGACAAGTTGTCAAGTTTTAAGAAGGAAAAATTCATAGACTTTCAGCAGCAAGTGGCTGATTCCCTTCAGTCTGCTCATTTTTGTATGAAGGCTACACCGGGCACTTATTAACTGAAATATGTGTGTGTGTTTCTGGTCCTAAAGTGTATTATACTAGAGAGTTATGCTATTATTATTAAGTAAATATCTCATCTCATTTCTTCTATTAAATGTATAAAATGTAATATAGCTGCAAGAAGCAATTACTGGGGTTCAAGCATTTTAAGGTATTTAAGCAAATATAGAGAAAGACGTATTGTTTAGCAAGTCTGTAAACACCTGAATCAATGATTGAAAAAAAGCACTTCTGGCAAATGTAGGTAATTTGGCATAGAAATATGTTGGGTTTTTTTTAAACGTTTATGACTGTTATAGCACCAGCTGTGGTCTGATCTCCTCAAAATTTGCATGCTTGTTTAGAATTAACTAGACTCAACAGGCTTTTTGTAGTTTTGAGTTTTTCTTTAGGCTTTATACCCTGATAGCAGACGTACATCTCAAAGATGTCTATTTGACGTCTGCATTTACATCTGCAAGATGTATTTTTTAGATTGTTTGCTCATCTGCAATACGTCTATCACATGTCAGATAGACGTCTGTTAGATGCCTTTAAGATGTTTATGATTTAGAATGTATGTCAAACTGACATCTTACAGACGTTTGTACACAGCAGATGCGTGATCAAGTGATCTTTAACAGATATCTTGCAGATGTACGTGTCCTATCTGGGTAGAATTTATGTGTAAATTCGGACAGGCCTCTTTTCTAAACGACCACGTTATAGCTTCCCAAAGGGTAAATTTCAACTGTTTTGTTGTTTTGTTGATAATTATTGACCTAGAGAGTCTAGAGAATTGTACTGCAATTTGTTTTCCAGACTGAGCGAAAAACCTAGGACTTGCAAGAGTATTTATTTGTTTATTTATTTTTACATATTCTCAGTCATTTACCAAATGATTTGATTGATAGCAGTGGTTCAAGAGGCAGGAATGAGGTGTTCTGTCATATGATACAAATATTGTGTGTCATTCATTTATGACCTTGAAAAATACAATATCGCCCCCAGTGGCTGATTTATTTTAAATTTCTCTCAGACCTTTGGGGACTCCGAGTTTCGTTACGATCAGCCTCCGTTAACCTTGTCTAACAGGTGCTCAAATTTTGTCAGCCAATGGTGGCCATGTTTTTTGATACACGCAAATGTCCTTGTAGACACTTGTGACAATTCGGACCAAGTCTGTGCACACTGATTTTCATGTAGATAGGACAAATGGTTGCACAATTACAGCCATTTTTATGTATTTTTCCCTCATATATTGCCACCAAGTGGACAAGTGGTAGGCATTTTACCAAAAGTGGCCCTGCTCCTTTCAAACGTTTTGGCACCCCTTTGCGACAGTGAGTCAAAGGGTTTTTTTGGATAATTATTGATATTCACTCTCCAGAGAATCTTTTTGTACTGGGTTGGTTCCGATAGGGCGAAAAACCTAGGACTAGTTCGCAAAAGTAGGCTTTTCAAAAAAAAAAAAAAATTCACCAGGCTCTGAAATCTGCAATATGTTAATTATTTTGCCAAAATAGGAGAAATCATACAAAATGCATGTTATTTTTTATTTAGTCCCTTGTTTGTCCTGAACAGTGCCTGCTGTTCTTCAGAAAAATCCTTTAGGTTCCACAATTTCTTTGCTTTTTTAGGATTTTTGTGTTTTTGAACCCTTTCCAACAATGTCTGTATGACTTTAAGATCCATCTTGTCACACTGAGGACAACTGAGGGACTCATATGCAGCTATTAAAAAAAGGTTCAAATGCTCACTGATGCTCCAGAAGGAAAAACAATACATTAAGAGTCAGGGGTGAAAACTTTTGAACAGAATGAAAATGTGTACATTTTTCTTATTTTGCCTAAATATTATCTATTTTTTTATTTACTACTGCCCTTCAGAAGCTACAGAAGATGCTTACATGTTTCCCAGAAGATAAAATAAGTTAAATAAGTTACCCTGATCTTTAAATTCAAAAGGTTTTCACCCCCCGGCTCTTAATGCATCATGTTTCCTTCTAAAGCATCAGTGAGCGTTTGAACCTTCTGTGATAGTTGCAAATGAGTCCCTCAGTTGTCCTCAGTGTAAAAAGATGGATCAGTCCTAAATAAAAAATAACATGCATTTTGTATGATCCCTCTTATATCTTGCATATATATATGTATATACTATTGTTTGTTCCTGCTTTTATTACAACTTGGAGCTACAGTATTTTTTTCTCCCCATTATGATTGTTAGTATGCATCCAGTTTCCACATCGTTTACAGCAAATCAATTTCCCCTCTCTTACAGACGCTATTTATTGCAGCACAGGCATTTTGTGTCTTCCTCTGCCAAACAACCATTCGTTTGGTGGCATTTTGTTAGCAAACAGGCCAGTATAACGAGATTAATTGGCTTTTGCCCTCATGTCTTCCTGCCCTGGATCTCACCGAATTGCATGTGAAAATTCTGTCCATTTCTATTCTCAAACGCCAGGCTTTTGGATTCAAAAGTAATTGAATAGGTTAATAGAATGGACACCGTACAACCAATAGACCAATCTTTCCCACTTTCACTATTAATTGAGCCATGCTACGTTTTGTGCTCCGGGCGGCAGCTAAAGCGTGGGGCTGTTGGAGGGTTCACTGAAGGACTGGCAGATTGAATACGTGTGAGTCAATGTAATCAGTAGGAGCTCATAGGTGAGTGTGTATGATTCTTCAGCGAGTAGCTTAATAAGAGCTCGTTATCGTCTCACCGCAGGACCGATAACGGGTCCGCGGGGACATGCTAATTAAAAGTGAGCTTTTCTAGGGATGAATTGAACCATGGCTGAACTATCACCAAAGTTCAGCCTGGAAACAATGCATCGGGAACTCTCATTATACCCTCTTTGTCCTGTCCCTTTGTCCGTTCTGAACTTTTCAGCGTCACTAATTTGCTCCTAGAATACATGAATGTGGAGTAAAAGACGTTGTCTAGAAATGGCTTTATATTTCCGTTGAAAACCAGTCAAATTTAATTTCCAGTGACCCCTGCTGCTTCCCCAATATCCCTCTGTGTTTTGTCCGCCTTCGCGCACTTGGTGGCAGTAGAGACTCGCACCAGGATTCACAACCGCTCAACCTGTTTACATTTTATTTCCCTGCATCATTCAGGGATTATGCTCAAATGGTGTTTTTATGATGGATTAGCAGCAGAAAAGGTGCTGCCGTGCTTTAGAGCAGCTTGTTCGTGGTTAATCAGCGTTGACAGCGTTGTTGACATTGTCCCTCACCTCAAACCCTCCTCAAACATAACCAGTGGTCACGAATAATACTGTGTTATTGATCAGAAAATTAGACTAACTCCTTCTTGGATAGGACTTAAAAGGCAATTAATATCAAGATAGCTTGAGTTAGACACGCTCTCAACATGCAGAAAGCATGTGTGCAGAATTCATGAATGATCATGTCCTCTGGGTTTAGTATTTGATCAGCGTGCCGAATCCAGGGAGGGTTACATTAGGGAATGTACCACGCTGTCAGTCATTAAAGCCCCCAAACCTGTTGTCAACCTCAGAAATCAAAGCCCGCCGGCTTCACACGGGTGCTTTTAAAAAGATTAAGAGAACCGGATCAGTCCATGAAGTCAGTCGGTTGAAGTTACGTGTAGCATATTAGCTGGATGTGCCACGAGAGGTGTCAGATATGCAAAGATTCCTCCCACGCGGTACAGTAACATGCACGAACGACAGTCGGTAACCCACCGCATGCTTATTTCACTGTCAGCGCGCCATTGATGGCTTGGGCAAGGGCTATTCATACACAAACCATTTCTCTTCTCGCTAAAATTGATTTAATGACAACATCTGCTGGCCACAATCGATGGTGCAGAAAGCAGCGTGCATTATGAAGAAGAGAGAACAGATAATAGAGGATCACTATGTCATTTCCATCCCACTGACAACATCCTTGAAATTAAATCCTTTCTAATAGAGCAGGAGGGGGGATCCGGGAGATGCGTTGTGCAGAAAGTTCCATAATGAAACTCATCATTACAATCTGAATGGATGTTTTATTATTGCGGCGCTGCAGTGCGACTGTGTAAGAGCAGTTGCAAATTACAGGCGTAATTTCATTTTTGGCCATCTTGATCTGTGTGTAGGTTCTGTTTATTTCCTCTGCTGGTGTTTGTGGGTAACCTGCTAACTTGTTTTTTTTAACAGTGTTTTCTCCCGCTAAATTTACATTTGCAATCGATTTTCAGCAAAACAAATAGATGATGATTGAATCAGACAATATGAAGCGACATCTGCCTGGGCTGCTCAAAAGTGTTAGCTAGGTAAACTATCAAATACTCCACAGAAAATAGCTACAGTAAGCTGCGTAGGCCATACTGAAGGCTGTCAGACAAAGTAGCAGGCTACATGGTGAAAGTAGCTTTTATCATATATTTATTATAAATATGAAATAGTAAAACTGCATGCCTTATGAAAGAAAAACTAAACATAAGGTGAAGTAATAACTTCAAGATTTTTCGTGAAATTAACCATGGTTTTACTACAAATAAATCAGAAAAACCTATATTTACACCATGGTAAACACAAATGAACCGTGGTTTTGCTTTGCTAACTATAGTTTAACCATGGTATTTGTAGTAAAACTGTGGATATACAAATGGTCAAAAATACAGTTATGGTGTGAAATATTATTGCAATTAAAAGCAGATGTTTTCTATTTAATATAATATATAATGACAAAGTTGTATTTTCAGCAGCCATTGTTCCAGTCACATGATGCTTCATAAATAATGCCATTTATTAAGAAACATGTCTAATTCTTAATATTTTTTGTGGCATAGTATGAATTATTATTGCAGTTAAAAATAACACTTTTCCATTTAATATAATATATACATATGATGGCAAAGTTGTATTTTCAGCAGCCATTATTCCAGTTTTCAGTGTCACATGATGCTTCATAAATAATGCCAAGTATTAAGAAACGTCTAATTTTTTTATTTTTGTGGAATAATATGAATTATTATTGCAAATAAAAACAACTGTTTTTCCATGTTATATTCCTATGATGGCAAAGTTGCATTTTCAGCAGCCAGAGATCAGAATTATGCTTAAGAAATATGTCTAATTCCTTATATTATTTCTGGAAAATGCTTTTCAGGATGCTTCGAATAAAACACCATTTATTTGAAAAGATATAAATTTAAATGCCTGTAACTTTTGAAGAATTTAATGCATGCTTTCTGAATAAAAGTATTAATTTCTTTAATGTTTTATTTATTTTTACTTACCCTAAACTTTTGATGATAATGTGTATGCGATATACACAATTCAAAGTCATTTTATTAAAATAATTGTAGAAACCTATGCCATAATTTATTTTAAAAACATTTATTTCATAGTGTGCAGATACCTCAAATCCATTAACATATTTATTGACATATCACTTGAGACTTCCTGATATAAAATTAAAATTAATCTTTAGTATTTCTTTATTGCACAGTGCACATTTCTTAATATTATGCCTTTAATGTGTTTTAATATTGCTGTTAATAAGGATAATATGATCTCTGTATAACATCAGTCTTTAAATGCAAGATATTTAAAGTGTAACTGAAGTATACTTGCAATAGTTCCACTTTAGCACAATCAATTATGCTTAAGTATATCTTTAGTTGGACTTCAGAACTACTTCCGCACAATTAAAGTGCATTAAGCACAAAATTAGTTGTTGCAATTTAACAAACTTACAAAGTACACCAGTTTATTATACCAAAAGTGTAATTGCAGGGTATTTTTATTAAGCACATAAATATGTAAATGTATTTGTAGTATACTTAGCACTAATTGATGCATTTCAAATACGTTTTAGTATATTTTCTCACTAGGTTTTTTTGTGAAATGTCCAATTGAAACCAATAGCTTTGATATTTGTAGCTTAAAAACAAATAATGTTGCTTAAGCATTACATGATGAAATTTATGGGGTTTTTAGGGTCAGTTTTGTTTTCCAGAGCCATATACAAGCCTATTGGCAAAATCAGACTGTCTTTAATATAGAATGAGCCTCGGTGTTTCAGAGCCTGCAGTCGAGTGTGTTTCTCATGTCATTTATCAGCCCTTCTGCGCTCGGTGCAACAGCTGGCTAATGTTTAATTAAACGTCTTGGTGGAATATAACACGGAATGCTCTGCACTCTGTCAGCACTCAGCTCTTCGACTTTCGCACATTGGCTCCTGTTGTCTGCCGTGCCTCAGTATGGGATAATGCGATCTTGCAGGATACAGCAGCGAGGGTTCATTAGGGCCACGGCAGAGCACAGGTGCTGCGCCGGAGAACGCTGGAAGATGACTGTGATGCTGAGATATAAGCTGACACCGGAGTCTTTTTGGATGCAGGGGTGTGTGCGTGCGCGTGTGTGTTGATCTGGTCAGATTTTATTTTGTGGACATGGCCAGATACTCCGGTTCTCACAGCTAGAGCTGGCAGTTTCTCCCCAGCACAGATGTTTGTGCTCTATACGGTCATCTTGTGCCCTTTTCTTTGCCATACAGAATATTCTAGTACCATGTGGATCGGTGGTATGACTGATCCACGGGGTGATTGTTTGGGAAGGGTGGACAAGTCTGGATATTGAGGTGAAAAGGCAGTGGAAATGACAGCTGGAATGCAGTAAACAAGAATTCCTCACCCAATGCAGTCGTACATGGGAGTAAATCATGTCAAGCCTCAGTTTTATGAGAGCAGCTTGAGTCACTGTGCGAAGAATGAAGCTGTTTGTCTTTTGAAGAACTTTTTTTTCTGATGTGTTGATGCAGTTCCTATTACTTCATAATATCATAATTCCACAGACATTTTCATTTAAAAACCAAAACCTGGATATACAGTTGAAGTCAAAAGTTTACATACACCTTGCAAAATCTGCAAAATGTTAATTGTTTTACCAAAATAAGAGGGATTGTACAAAAAATGTATGTTATTTTTTATTAGTACTGACCTGAGTAAGATATTTTGTTTAAAAGATGTTTACAAATAGACCACAAGAGAAGATAATAGTTGAATTTTATAAAAATGACCCCATTCAAAAGTTTACATACACTTGATTCTTAATACTGTGTTGTTACCTGAATCCACAGCTGTGTTTTTTTTTGCTTGTTTTTTGGTTAGTGATAGTGGTTCATGTGTCCCTGCCCACTTTTCTCCAGAAAAATTCTTCAGGTCCCATAGATTCTTTGGTTTTTCAGCAATTTTGTTTATTTGAACCCTTTCCAACAATGACTGTATGATTTTGAGATCCATCTTTTCACTGAGGACAACTTAGGGACTCGTATGCAACTATTACAGAAGGTTCAAATGCTTGCTGATGTTCCAGAAGGAAAAACGATGCATTAAGAGCCGGGGGTGAAAACTTTTGAACGGAATGAGGATGTGTACATTTTTATTATTTTGCCTAAATATCACATTTTTTAATTTAGTACTGTCCTCCAGAAGCTACAGAAGATACTTACATGTTCCCCAGATGAGAAAATAAGTTAAATTTACCCTGATCTTCAAATTCAAAATGTTTTCACCCCCCAGCTCTTTTCTTTCTGAAGCATCAGTGAGCGTTGGAACTGTTCAGGACAAACAAGGAACTATCACTAAGCAAAACAACAACAAAAAAGCACAGCTGTGGGTCATTCAGGTAACAAGAATCAAGTGTATGTAAACTTTTGAACAGGGTCATTTTTATAAAATTCAATTATTATTTTCTCTTGTGGACTATATGTAAACATCTTTTATGTGAACTGTCAACTGTATACGGGAATTTAAAGGGATAGTTCACCCCCCAAAAATGATTTACTTGCCCTCAAACCATCCTGGAGATTACAATTTATAAAGTTTTAAATAAGAATATTTTTGTGAATCAAAAACATCTATTCACTTCAGAAGGCCTTTATTAACCATACGGAGTCATGTGGAGCCCTTTTAATTATGGATGGATGGGCTTTATTTTGCTTCAAATTCTCAACACATATTCACTGCCATTATATGCTTGAAATAGCCAAGACATTTGTAATATAACTCTGGTTGTATTTGTCTGAAAGAAGAAAGTCATATAGTCTTTTTTTTTAATTTTCCTGTTCTAAACTTGACTTTTTGTTCAACTTCGAAAAGTTGGACAAAAGGCCACAAAAATCCAATTATGAGAATATTAAACATAGCTATTAATTTACTTCCTCCTAAGATGTTTCATTGTTTCCTCGGCAGTCAGTGTCTCTAATATTGGCGACACTGTTTTGATCATTCTTCATGTGTTTCTACTTTATTTTGACTTGTCATTTGCTATATTTGTCATAATTTATCTCAGATTCACTGAAGTCAAGAAAATGAAATTGGACCCAGATGCTGTTTGTTCTGTGTATTAAAAACAAATGCCTTTCCTAGATGTATTTTAACTAGAGCTGCCAAACTCTACCCAAAATGCTGACCTCTTCCTTAAGCACACACATACACACAAAAACTTTCTTCTTTGCATTTTCCCTCTATTTTAGTTAGCTTCCTTGCTGTCTAATAACCCTGGGATTGTATATTACAAATATCGTTGGCTCAGTGATGAATTGCTTTTGTTCCTCTATTGTTATTCGCTTTGAATAAAAGTGTCTGCTAAATGCCTAAATGTAATTGACTATGACTATGACTGCCTGGGTTTGGCTTTGTATCTCAAATTCTGCATAAATCTGCACTCGTCGGTACTGTATAGGCTGCATAAAAATAACCATGTCTGAGCATTCATATATGTGACCTTTATCCAATTCTTGCAGTCGGCTTTGGTTGACACACGGCCTACTCCTCAGCCATCATATCACGGTAATTAGTGTAATGGAGTCATAGTTTCTTCTCAGAGCTGTGACAGCGTAAGAGGCGTCTTCGGTGCAGACTGTGAGGAACCTATAAAAGATGAGCTCTTAATGGTCTCGGTCTTGCTGTAGCCTGGCAAAGCTGCGAAAATACCCCCATGAGAGTGCAGAATTAGTCTCTCAGTGGTTTCAGCACATTTCGTGAATTATTTGTGAAAGTTTGACGAGCTGTGAGACTGCAAAGTTGCTTTGGTCTCACCATTGATGGCTTGGGCCTGTTGTACTGTCAGCATGTCACACATGCAAAGGAGTTTCAGGCTCTTGCATCATGTTGTTAGGACATGCTGTTTTGATATGACACAAATGGACGTCTTAAAGTTGCTTTCCTTTTCTTCTGTGATTTGTTACATTGCTCATATGCCTCAGCAGCAGATTCATATACTGTATGTTTGTCCTGGCTTTGACATTTCTGTGTCAAAATTAAAGAAAGCGTGACAGCAGCTGTGCTATGCTGTTTACTACCATAAAAAATGTGTTCCTCATTTTGTAAAATACATTTAAAACACATGCAGTGGGTACCCATTGGGCTTAAAAAGTCGCAATGTGTAGATAACGTTTTTTAAAAACAAAGTTTGTAATGAAAGTAACATGGTTGAGCACTGATTAGGTGGTGATCAATAAATTGACGCTCATTGATTAAATTATTTATTTAATAAAACATAATTCACTCATGGTAACTTTTCAGTAAAGGGTTTATTTAATTTCTGTAAAATTCAACATAATTACAAGTGTGCTACTTCAGTGAAATGACAGAAAAATAAGGCCTAGAGATGTGTTTTTTAAATAGATGAGGTAGTGAGTCCATCTAAAGTGTGTTTACATAGAAAAACAATAGACCAATTTGGAATAAATGCCACAGTTAGGTTACTTGCAGCTGCGCGTGCATTGTAGCCGCAGAAAAACACTGGTAACAAGTGGAGGGAAATGGGCAAAATGTATTGTTGTGCTTTTGGATGTTAAAATCGGATTTTTATAGTACTCTGTCATCAAAGATGCCATTTGAAACTAAACGCAGACATTTAAACAGATAGACTATGGATGAAACCTGATGGTTACTCTACTTATAAAGCATAGACTTGATTTAAACAATAGGTCTACATAATATTCACATATGCAGTTCATATGGTACATATTGTATTAGCCCTACAGTTACAGCACAACATACTTATATTATTTAACATTTTACATAGTATTTACCTATTTTATCTCACAATTCGGAAGATTTTTCTCACATATGCGAGTTTATATTTCCTAGTTTGGACTTTGTAACTCGGGAATAGTGAGTTTGTCAATTCTGAGGAAAAAAAGCCAGAAGTGTGGGATATAAACTCATGATTCTGAGTCGAATGATGCATTTTCTTATCTGAATTGTGAGATGTAATTTTAGAATTGCAAGACTAAAGCCAGAATTTTTAAATATAAACTCAAATTGACCTTCTTTTTTATTCTTTTATTAATTTTTTGCCACCAGATTGGCTCCGCCCACAAAAATGTCATCAAACTCAGAAATTGGTCTTTAGAAAAGTAATGGAATACAAAAATTTTGTATGAAAATTGAAAATAAAACAAGCGTTCATGAAATTAATCAGTGTTTTTGAACAAATCATGTGCATTCAAAAAGCAGCAGTTGAGTGGAAAAAAAAACCTAGTTCTGAACCTTTTCTTAAACTTGAACTTCTCTTAACGTGTTTGGAAAAGCAATGGGATGTAGTGCAGTGGGATACAAAAAAATAAAAAAATAAAAAATTTAAAAGCCTGTCTATTCTAGTTTTGCCCAACTAAATTGAAATTCTTTCAAACAAAGCCACAGCATGCCTATTTCACTGTTGTGCTTTTTCCAAACAACACAAGTGGTATTCATTGTTTTTGAATGAATACGCAAGATGCAAGCACACCGGTCAAACATGTCTGTCTAGCACTTGTTCATATAGGAAAACAATGGAAAATTAGCACAGTGCGGTGCAAAAACACAATCTGTTTAAGTGTGTTAGAACAAATACTACAAAGGAATCAATGTCTCACTCATAAAAACAGTCACTTGTCAGTTGACCAATATGTGTTTTTCAAGGCCAATGCCGATAACTATTATTACAGATCAAGGAGACTGAGCCAATATTTTGAACCGATATATACACTCCCAGTCAAAAGTTTTTGAACAGTAAGATTTTTTTATGTTTTTAAAGAAGTCTCTTCTACTCACCAAACCTGCATTTATTTGATCCAAAGTACAGCAAAAACTGTGAAATTTTGAAATATTTTTACTATTTAAAATAACTGCTTTCTGGTTGAATATAGTTTTTAAAAAATGTCATTTATTCCTGTGATTTCAAAGCTGAATTTTTAGCTTCATTACTCCAGTCACATGATCCTTCAGAAATCATTCTAATATGCTGATTTGCTAATCAGAAAAACATTGATTATTATTATATGTTTTAAACAGCTGAGTAGAATATTTTTTAGGTTTCTTTGATAAATTAAAGTTCAGAAGAACAACATTTATCTGAAATAGAAAACTTTTGTAACATCTTTACAATAATAAGCAGTTATTTTCGTGAAGAAATTATGGTTTTTGAGGAAAGCCTATAAGGATTTTTCTCCATATAATGTACTTGATTGGTGCCCCGATTTTGAACTTCCAAAATGTAGTTTAAATGCAGCTTCAAAGGGCTCTAATCGATCCCAGCTGAGGAAGAAGAGTCTTATCTAGCGAAATGATCTGTCAGTTTTTTTTCAGAAAGTATTTTTTTTATACTTTTTAAGCACAAAAGCTCGTGTAGCACAGGCTCTGGGATGCGCGTTCACGTACTATTGAATCATGTCGAAAGGTCATGCGGAACGCAGGTGGAACTACAGACCCAGTGTTTACAAAGCGAACGTGCAAAGACTAAGAAAGTGCAAGTAAGTCAAACGCTGTTTACAAACAAAAAGGTACAATGA
>JAHKKF010513474.1:0-37183 GCA_019740295.1 Labeo calbasu
TATACGTTATACACACACACACAGATGTACAGATAGATAGATAGATAGATAGATAGATAGATAGATAGATAGATAGATAGATAGATAGATAGATAGATAGATAGATAGATAGATTCTTTTATATATATATACTATTTTCATTGTACCACATACACACTTTCACACACTTAGTGTGGAGTGTGTACATGAGGACAGTGCTTAGGTGGTCTATGTCATATCACTAACTCCATGCTGAGTGTAAGTGCTGGCAGTATAAACTGCACTGACCTCAGTGTGTTGGCATGCTGTGCCACTCAATATTACTGATTACACACACACAGCAAAGACCATAATGCTATTCAGTCTAGACCTGATAACAGGCTCGCACTACTATTTGCCATTAGCCAGTGTTAAAAAAAATAATGATGGAAAAACTGGCTTGCATTGTTTTTCATTAAAGACAGGAGGCTAATTTTGAACTGGTAAGTTATACAAGGCATGCAATCTTTAAAAACCCACTTGACTTTATTTTTGAGGACGCATCAATATGTAGACTGTGAGCTATTCTTCCCGCAGGGTTATCAGTGCCTCTGGGTGGATAGGGGCCTCCGTGTTAGTACAGCTGCTTCTCCTGCAGCTACATACAAACCTGCTACAGCAGCTGGAGAAAAAAAAGAAGAGAGAGCTGGCATCATCTTAAATGGACTGTATAAAAATCACACATTTAGATTATTACCGGATTACTCAAACAGCTTCTTTGTTTTAGCCGTAAATAGGTTCGATTTTAATCATGAATGGTTACCATCTTTTTGTTCAGCACGATTTATGGCTTATGGAAGATGTCTTCATTATGTGTGCATGCTATGTCCAGCAGCTCAATATGCTGTTGGGGCACCCTGTAATCTTTCTATAGATATTAGACACAACTTGCTTCAGGCAAACATTTTCTATAAGAAAAAATCCTTCCCAGTGGCTGCCTTCAATTTAAGATCGATAGAATGCAATGCATATTTTCCTTGTGTACTTTCTGTACATCGTAAATTGGCACTCTTTGGCCTAAGAATATTCAAATCAAATAACGTCCACTAGAAAATCTTGTGTTTTTGCTGCACCACTTAATCAAATGATTGTATGTACACAGAGAATGTTAGTTAGTAGTCCAAGTGGTTTATTACTGACCCCTCAATGAAATGTCTCAAGACAATTCATGGTAGAATTAAGGATCAATAATTACTTTACGTGGTTTATTATTAGGAGTTACTGCTGACTGAATTAGTTTTGAAACCAGAAGTAGTTAACGTGTGTGTCACCACATGAAGCATTAAGCATAAGTGACCGGATTGTTTACAGTCATTACTATTAACATACATTTGGGAATGGTATTAGCAATGGTAATTGTAATTTGCATATGTGCAGATGACAGTTTTATAGCTAAGATAACTGAATTCCTATCTGTCAACATAACACAAAAAGAATCTGAGAGTTCATAGATGATGCTTGTGCACACTGGTCCTGCTCTAAAACACACACGCTCGCACACATTTTCTTTCAATCGTGCTACTGTGTGTCTTTCTGTCACTTCTCCATAAACTGACAGCAACAAAGCAAGCTCCAACTTGTATTTTAATTCAGGCCTGAAGTTACTTATTTCAGTATTGATCAGCTGTAATGCTGAATCAATGCTCATCTTGTTACCTGGGCTATACCCGTGTAACACACTGATATCCCCGGCCACAGGAACTCATTCCCTTTGCAAAGTGACTTTACCATAAAATCAATGGCTGCTTTGTTACTGATACAGGAGACAACCACGCAGAGAAAGGCCAGCAGCAGTGCAGAAAACATGCATGTGGCTAATATTCAAATCACCATTGTGAAGACGGCCCGGAAACGCTGGACAATTTTCTGTGCTTTGTTTTTTTTCCCCCAGAAACATAAAAAAATAATTATTTTAATTCTAATAATAATATAATCATTATTATTGTTGTCATTGTGTCAGGTAAAACTACCAAATGACCTACAAAAGTAGAAAAACCTGAAACCTATTCTCGTCACATTCACATTGTCAGTCATTCTCTACAAATTTACTCTAAAAGGCAACTGAGAAAAAAATAGGTCTTGTAGGTGTGTGCACTCTTTGCTGAGAGGGCAGATGTTGGCAAATAGCGATAAATGAAAGTGACCCTGCCTTGCTAATAGAACAACTCGAAGCCCGCGCTAGACCGCCATCAAAATATTTACCAAAGCTGCGCGCGAAGACTGGGCAGCGCGTGCTCTGACCTTCTCAATCAATTACTGCGCGTGGCCGCCGCTGGCTGCGCAATTTACCAAATCCAAATTCCCACTTTATGACCGCGCTGCTCCGACTATACGCTTGCCCCGTATCACAGCCGATGAAACAATCGAGAATAAGTCCCTCCAGATTTCCGCAACCTCAGCACACAGACTTCAGCAGTCACTTAATAGACTGGGGTTGTCGTCGAAGCGTTGATGCTGAGGAAAATGGTTTTTCTTCCTTTTTCGTCTGTGCTTTGCTTGAGTTGCGAAAGGCTGCACACAGTATAATATTAGATATACGAATAACATTTATAGGATTAGGATAGACGGGTTTTTTTTTTCTTCTTTCTATTTAGCCTCTTGATATTGTGAAAACAAGAGGCCTAAGTCCGCCCGTGTTAGTGTAAAGCAGGCGTAAAGGTTAAGAAAATCCCCACAGTGTACAGACGCCAGAACGTGTAATCTAAACCACCTGTAGATGTTCGGTAGGACAAGGTCGGTTCTGATAGAGCTTTTGGTCCGCTAGCTAATGAAGGGTTAAAACAGACGTCGCTGTTTGAATTTGGTGTTTGATACAATTTGTTAAAGCATTTTAATAAGTTGCAGTCCATTGACTACTCTTAATTTGCTCCAAATTGCTGTGTGTGCCCAGGGAACAGTTCAAAACTCGTCACTTTCTCCTCCACTGCAAGTTATCTCTTTAATAGACACGATTGATTGGAGAAACCTAATTAAAATAACATTAGTCAAATTATGCTAACAGTAAAAATTAAACTTTAAACATATTCAGGAAGTACACTTGCTCCCGAGTTCATTTTTGAAAGCATTTAATTTATTACATTAAATGTCCTCAGCTATTTCATATATTTATATATATACATATATACACCTTTGTTTATTTAGGTTTTTTAGACATAAGATATAGGTGTTTTGTATAGAAAAATAAAAATAAAAGTTATTTTGCGCCTCAGCATTGAAACCCATCTAGCACTACTGATTCTGTACAGTGAAGATAAAACTACTATATTACTAGTCTTTTTCCTGTTTAACCAAAACATAGATGCAAAATATAAACTCTTCACAGAACTTGCAAACTGATTTCCCCTCTCGACTCTAACCAAATAAAATCCTGTTTGCCGGAGCTGTTAAAGAAAATGTGATTTAGGCCAGTCACTCCAACACACATATTTCTCATTCCTCCCCCTGTCGAAAACACCACACACATCAAAGGTCATTAAGTGTGTTTTCGTTTTAAATCCTTTGTCACCTCAATTAACAGATCGGATCAGAAAAGCCCGTTTAAAGGACCATGTGCGATAGGGTATGTGTTACTTGTTTTCTGTCGCCTTGGCATTACAGAGCTGATTCAGAGGTGTAATTTGAAGAGCCCCTGTTTGAAGTCTTTGATCAGCGCTGTCGCAGGCATCTTGTGTATTGCATAAGGAAACGCTTTTGAGCGCAACGTCTCTGCTTGTTTATTTGGATGCGTGTTGGAGAATGCGAAATGGTGTCATCTGCATAATTGCTAGTAAAGGAGTCACAGAAATCATCCCTCAAGTCACACATCCGAGATTGCCCTATTTATACACGTGATATTAGTGCAGTGCTTTGAAATGCTGGCCTGCGTTTAATGGAGTTTTGTTAGGCTATAGGTACAACTAAAAAAAAAAAAAAAAAAAAAAAAAAGCGAAAAATTAATTAACAATTAAATAAACGCGTTCCCTACATATTTGTATATGTATATTAATAATTCTGATATAATTGGTTTTATTGTTGCTGTTAATATTAATAATATTATACCTATAAAAATATAAACTATAATAATAATAATAACAATAAAAATAATAATAATGTATTTTATTTAAATAGTTACAAGGGATTCCCAAGAGGTGGGAGAAGAAGGCAGGAAGAAAGCACCGTCCTAATGCTTTTATGGCTGTGCCAGTTTCCTGGGTCAGTGTGAAAGTGTTAAGTTAGTGCATGTGTATTTGATTGGACCAATAAATCAGAGGCAAACCTTGAGGCCCTGACAGGTCCTGGGATGAGACACGTGTCCATCCGAATTCAGAGCGCTGCAGGGCGGACTCCAGCACGCACAGTTATCCTTTCCTCCCGTGCTTCCAACTTCACTAAATGCTGCGGTTTGAAAACGGTTAGTTAACAACAAAATAATTGCAAATACCTGTAGGTAAATATGGCTAAAAAGAAAACCAGACTGCTCGAAACCTAGAGGGTTAGCTGTGTTTTGCATTGTCCCAGATGGCGCAGTGCTGTGGGGTCAGCCGGGTGGGCTGAGAGCTCTTGTTAGCTCTGCAGGTCCGTGTGGGTGTTATTGACGGTTATGTAGTTATTACCATCCGCTCTGAATGGCATCAGACTGCTGTTCTAATTAATAACCCCCGTAATCCTGCATTGTTAGACGTCAAAACAGCAGACACGTGGTAAGGAGAACATGGAAATCCGGGAGTCCTTAAATAAGCGAAGAGCCAATACAAATGACATTCCAGATATTAGGATGCCATAACAATAACTAGGCTATCTCTTTAAAAGCAGATGGAAGGTTTAGAAGGAACACTGCGTTCTTGGAAACCACATCACATTAAATCCAAGCCGAAGTTGATTCACCATAATCTTTCATTACTGAATTGAGATTTAGTCATCCTATATTCAAATAAACGAACTCGTTAAAACACTAATCGGTGCCGTTGTTTGGAAGACGATTAGCAGACATATGATGACACTAGACTAGGAGCATAATACGATTATAGATGTTTCCTGCATATTTTCATATATTGATTCAAGGAATTTCAATCGTGATCATCGTCCTTTGTTTTAATCCGTATTATTTACAGAAGGGTGCGGATTATTTTAGATCTTTTCAATGGATATCTGTCTATCTGTAGAGTAATCCTGTAGGTTAATCGCCCAAAATATGTTTTTAGGAACAGAAGCTTTTACACATGAATGCAATTGAAACATTTGCGATTATATTTTAATACGTCAAAAACCCTTCAAGGCTGTCAGCCTAAATACATACATCATATTTAGTAGTACTGGTAATAATAATAATAATAATAATAATAATAATAATAATAATAATAATAATAATTTTCCATAGTTCAAAAATTAAAATGCACCACACTAAATTGTAATTTGCAGAAATCCACAATACTGCATATAGTCACATTAAGAAATTATGCTATTGTTCAGGCTTTTCTTTTTTTTTTCTCAACTTACTCTGAAGGCGAACGGTAACACGCCAGTGTTTTGATGTTTCACTAAAGGCGTCAGAAGACCCAGATTGGTTTGTTCCATGTTAAATGAACTAAAAACGCATTCGCATCAAATTTTCCTTTAGTATTTTAGTAAGAGCAAGCGCAAAAATATCTGTATATGCTCTCCGATTTAAACTTTAAAGTTCTTCGTTTCACTGAAAGAGACGCGAGTAAAATAAAGACACAAAAGATCTGCGGGAAGTTAATGACTCAACAAGAGTAAAATATTTACCATTTTGTGGATGATCAAAATTTTTGAGAAGTAACACAAGAAATGGGAAAGGGCTGAAGCGGCGAACAAATAACAAATGAAATGATTGGCGAGCCATAAAATGAGATTTGAAACTCATTCAAATAAGAGATGGCGACGTCAGAGGACTTATCCAGACGGAGAGCAGGAGCAGAGAGAGAGAGAGGGGCAGAGAGGGAGGGAGAGAGAGAGAGGCTCTGTAAGTGGGGGTGAGACTTGAGAAATAGGAGGAGCTTCTGAACGACTAAAAATGTCAATCACAAAAAGGAGTTCCAATAATCTAAAGCAATCTGTAAGGACCTGACCTTAGTCCATTCAGATCAATAGGGAAGTAAGGGAGGAAAGCGCAATCGGATCGTTTACACTGGCTCTTTCGGAGGAAATATAGACTTCCCTGACACTTTGTACTCACTGTAAAGTGGATATCGTGGTGCGCACCAAGAGGGCGATTCGCCGCTTTTTGTGACTCCAGTAGACTTTCTCCACAACAATGTCTTTCCCACAGCTGGGATATCAGTACATCCGACCCATATACCCGCAGGACAGGCAGGGGATAGGCAGTGCCCGAGCTGGGACAGACCTGAGCCCGTCCGGAGCGCTCTCTAATGTTCTCTCTACTATGTACGGATCACCTTTCGCTGCCGCACAAAGCTATGGAGCTTTTCTTCCTTATTCAAATGATCTGTCCATTTTCAACCAGCTGGTGAGTAATCATTTGATTTTTGTGTTGTTTTCACTTTCTCTCTCAAACTCAAACGTAGTAAACTTTTTAAAAAAAATGCTTAGTGTGTTACAAAATCCTTTACTTCAGTTTGTTTCAATACCAATCATTACCGAATGCTAGTTTTGCAAGACGGTGGTGAACTTTGCTGTTTACTCCGTCTGGATACAAAAGGAGTTGAAAAAGTAAATAATAATAATGATGACAATAATAATAATAATAATAATAATAATAATAATAATAATAATAAATGTATAGTGCGTGTGCTTGTGATTTTAATTCATTACAAAAATAAAATAAAATCGTTAAACAATTGTTACCACGTATTAATGAAGAAAACAAATATGTAAGACTCATGCACAAAATTTATATATATATATATATATATATATATATATATGACTGCATCTTGTCAATTTATTTGGAAGAGTTTATACAAGTACATAAATTGCAAGCTACTAAAGAATTTAATGCAGTCAATTAAGCCTGTTTAAAAAATACATAAATCCTTCCTTCCTTTTGTAATTGTTCACATAGACTGAAAATCATTTACGCAATTCATATATGCAACAACAATACACCAGGGAACTGCCACTGAGTATAAGAAAACGTAGTCTATATGCCAGGCCAAGAATAATAATAACGAATCGCATTAATGTTGGATCCGTGTTCTGTGTTTTTAAGGGGGCACAGTACGAACTGAAGGACAGTCCGGGCGTCCAGCATCCTGGATTTGCCCACCATCATCCTGCTTTTTACCCATATGGTCAGTACCAGTTCGGAGACCCTTCCAGACCCAAAAATGCCACCAGGGAGAGCACCAGCACACTCAAGGCCTGGTTAAGTGAGCACCGGAAAAACCCGTACCCCACCAAAGGCGAGAAGATCATGCTGGCCATTATCACTAAAATGACCCTCACTCAAGTGTCCACCTGGTTCGCCAACGCCAGGAGGAGGCTAAAGAAGGAGAACAAGATGACCTGGACCCCACGGAGTCGCACGGACGAAGAAGGAAATGTTTACAACAGCGATCACGAGGGAGAGGACGGCGACAAACGCGAGGATGAGGAGGAAATCGATTTGGAAAATATTGACACGGAGAATATTGAGAATAAGGACGATTTAGACGAGCAGGACGAACTGCATTCTGATTTGAAACTGGACGGCAGGAGCGACTCTGAAATTTCAGACGGCTATGAGGATTTACAAGGACCGGAGCAAAGGTTGTTCAAAGCGATGGTGAAAGACGGCAAAGAGATTCACGGCGACCGCGCAGAGCACTTTCACCATCACAATCATCATCATCACCACCACCACAACAGCTTAGAACAGGCCAGCAGCGAGCCGGTCAAACTCAACCAGGCCATCATCAACTCTCCGCCCTCAGAAAACAACCCACCTCCGGCGCCAAAACCTAAGATCTGGTCTTTGGCAGAGACCGCCACAACTCCAGACAATCCACGAAAATCTCCTCTGATGAACGGGACTTCCGCTGCGTCCGGCGCTCAGACCATCATCACTCCTCACAGACTCCTTTCGTGTCCCGTAGGGAAAATCCAGAGCTGGACAAATCGGGGTTTCACCGCACACCAGCTCGCCTTGCTGAACTCAAACCACTACTTAGGACTCAGTAACCAGGCTTCGGCGAATGGCCTTGCCCTGTACAGCAGACAAGCAGAGGACAGGAGTCAAAACTCCGAGTCCACAGTCACAGGTACATGTCACCCACACTGAGAAGCGCAGAGATGTGTAATTAATGCTTTTTATTGACACCATTAAGACTGTACTGACAGACGGGAAAGGCACCATTCTTATTCCTCTCTGAATCCATTTTCATTTGATCACTACTGTGAAACATTCGAGTAAAAAGAATTACGCTTGAAATGCAAATGTCTAGTGGAGAGTACTTATCTGATATATATATACTTTTTGTTCGTCTTTTTTTTTTTTTCTTCTTCAAATACTCAGAAGTATGTCCATTTGAATTTGTGGGAAAAAGGTTTTCAGTTGCCTTTTAAGAGGTGTGTTAGTGTGTGCGAATTTTGATATTTCTAGGCCGCAAACTTTTTTCTCAACAACTGGCTGTAAAGATCCTTTTAAAAAAACTCTGCTTTTTTTAAATAATAATAATAATAATAATAATAATAATAATAATACTAAATTGGCATTTACATTATTTTTTTTCCTTTTCTTGTTGTTGTTACTGGTTTTTTTATTTCAGAAAGATCTAGTGCCTTGGAAGCAGAGAAAAAGTTGTTAAAAACAGCCTTCCATCCTGTTCAAAGACGGTAAGAGCGGAGATCTTACATTACCTGTCCATGACTTTAATTTAGCGTGTTTCTTTCTTTTTTTTTTAATTGTTACTTGTTAATTTTACATTTGAATATGTCATAATGTTCATGCATGGCTGTCCAGTCACGCACTCGGGTACTTGGTATACCGTGGTTTAAACATGATTTATATATTGTGCTTGTGCAATAATAAACCCCTAATGTCAAACCAATAAATCTCCAATGCGTCGATGCGATATTTCAGAATGTTGATTTCAAAAACGTTGTTCTATACTTGCTTGCAGATTTAGTTTTGTATTGGCCCCGTGTTTTTCATGCTTCCCTTTTATATCCCAATAGGCCCCAGAATCAACTCGAAGCTGCCATGGTATTATCCGCCCTCTCGTCCTCGTAGGCTTTTCTCTCTTTTTTGTTTACTTCTCATTTTAACCTGTGTAAGGAATGTAAAATAAAAATAACTCACTTCTGTATACTTACATTGTAAGCATGTCCTGTGTACAATGGCTGATGTTAATGCTGTCAGGCCAAGTAGTCTGTGAGTCCCATTTTCTTTTGTAAGCTCTGTGAGGATTTGATGTTGAAATGTTTTGTATATAACGTAAAGAAAATGTATATACTTGTGATCCGAAATTGTACAAGAAAGTCTATATTTTGGCTAATAAATGAACCGCTGCAACTTTACCGTCAGTTTTCCTTTTATTTTTTAAACAATGGAGTATTAATATTGTAAATGATATTAGAAATGTCATGCTTTTCTGTGCGGAAATGGTTACCGTGTGTGTTTTGAAAGGCATGGGAAACGTTAACTCGAGGTTATGAGGTTTGAAACGAAGGATTTGAAGTATTTTCCTATTTCAGGGACTTAACTGTAATTAGCTCCTTCTTGAATCGCGCATTTGGATATTAATGGATGGGGATTATCCCCACCGAGGCGGAACAGCCAATATGAAATGAATAATTATTTCATTTATATTGGGTTGAAATAGCATACAACTCAATTTCACTGTAATGAGAATTGAATATTTTCTTCTTTGAAGAGGAAAAGTCACACAAAAAAGTTAAATGCTTTCCTCTGTACAGATGGTTAATGTAATCTCGACTATTTATAATTTTTGAGATTCTGCTTTTTAAAAATGTAATGAATTCTAATCAGACACTGATGTTGTGCTGCTTGCCATATGCCTTCGACACTGCGCGAAATTATTTATTTATGTGTGTTTTCCCTCTTGAAGATGATTTGCATGGCAGCAGCTTTGTTTCAGGGTTTCCAAAGTTTGGAGAAATTTAGAGTTGGAGCTCCCTCTACAGTCCACTCTGAGCGGCCTTGACATAGACTGAGCCATTTTGATCATAATCTTTCATTTATGTCATTTATTCGAGAAAGTTGACCATGGGCATTTTGGGGATCATTCGTTCGTTTTGTGAGATTTGCTGGGAGCTTATAAGGGGAGAGTTAAGCAATGTAAGTCTAGCGATTTCCCAATAAGAAAAATGCCTGGTGGAATATTTTGACACAGTTCATACAAAATTACATCATCGAAACTGAAGACCGCATTCCGCACAGCGAAATAAATAGTAAATAACGAAAAAATAATTATCAGCATAGGTTTAAATGTAAAATTTAATTTCCGAGGCTCTAAGACAGAAAAAAGAGATCTAATAGTCGAAAAAGAATAGAACATTTTCAATAATTAAAATTAAAATATAGAACCCTCTTGAATGGCAAACTACTTGCATTAAAATAATATTTAAAATGCGTAGCTCGTGTTCATCAGTCAAACACAACTCTAAGACATAAAAATGATTTTTAAAAATGTGATTAAAATAAATACAATTATCGCAAAGTGTAGCCTGTTACCAATTACCAAATGCTTTACTGACACGGAGCACAAATGGTCAACTGGTATGTCGGTCTGTATACAGCAAATTGTAATTAATTATGCCACTGCCTCTCTTTTAGAACTACAATGCACCCCAGCCTATAATAACCCAGAGACACAGCGAGAGAAAAGAAAAGCTCCGTCCGGGGCTAATAAAAAAGTATCCACCGCGCCCGCTGTTCCTGCTTTTTTACTTTATATATAAGCCTATTCAATTAGCCTATCTCTCCGAAATTCCGTTCCGTCAAAGTAAGGGCTGGCTATGAATATTCATAAAACGCTGTGTGACGTTGGTGACACTGATTGATGTAATCATCGTTCTGGCTCTCACTCGGAAGAGCGCCACCAGCTAGAGCGCAGAAAGTGGCACAGCGCGAGTGACCAACATTCTCCAATCAGTGCTGACCCTCTCACACTCACCGTGCAGGTCAAGAGGGAGAGCGCGAGGCCAGTGGCAAACAGGCTCGCAGAGACTTGCGTTCATTTTGCACTGCAACAGACCGAGGACGTATAGGCTACACATGGATTGCTATGAAACAAAAACTGCAAAAATCTAAAATAGTAATAATATCAGGCTATCATTAAATTATACATTAGATGTGGTCCTTGTTACTAGCCAAGCTCTTCCCCTGTAAAGCGTAGGGGAGACCGGGGAATGTTGTTACACATTTTGTTCAAACGTCTTTAACTTTAACATTTTATCCACACATTTCTCTTTAAATTAAAACACTTAATATAGGCATACTACGTATTCAAATACTTTGTAAATTAGAGTAAAATCATCTCAGTAGAAAATCGTTAAAAAATTTCGTGGTAGTGAAATTAAAAAAACTTCAAAAAACAAGTATTTCAATAGAAAAAGGAATATATATATATATATATATATAATAAACTCATAATTATAATATAAATTCATAATTTATAATAAACACAAAATATATTCATAAAATTATATTACTATTTTAATTTATTACTAATATAATTTTAATGCTTCTACACAGAGACTTATTTTGCATTCACCCCAGGAGGAGGATGGTGGTTATGTATGATAGTATGTTCATCCCTGTAGCTCATTTCTAATTTGTTGATGGTGTTGCAACTCAACTCGTGTTACTCTCAAACTACTTTTATGTGGCCTACATACACTGTCTTTCATTAGCAAAATGTAATAGAATCAGCGTTAGGTCGACGATAGAAGCGTTATCACACAATTTTTTCAGTAGAAATCCCGCGCCTTTTGCAGTGACAAGCCGGTTCGGGGCTGTCATAAATATTGATGCTTGTTTAGTGTGTATTCTGCGCATATTAGGCGCTGAGGGACCTGAGCCACTCTTGATCATTAAAATCCATTTGAAATGCTCCTGAAAGGATGACACTGGGCTTCACGGCGTCTCTGATCATCGCATGAAATTAAGGATTAAAATGCCTCGCCAGAAACAAAGTAATCACCGATACCGATGTCGCCATACGTGTCCAACCGCTTTCTTTCTCAACTTAGCAAATGGAGAGCATTAATGAACATTTTGCTCAGAGCTACGCGGAGGACATTCCGACTGGGGCTGTTAGTGTCACTCATTTATTCAGAGTTAAGTGGATGTCCTTGTGGCTAATGAGCAATAATCAACAGTGACTCCTCTTTTTATTCCAGCGCTTCCAGCAATGTTAAAAACGGGAGCCCATTTTTCCGCTGATACACAAGAGGGTTAGCAGCAATTGCTACCGAGCTAGAAACGTCAGATTAAATTCGATTTACATAGCTATAGTAATAATAATAATAATAATAATAATAAATACCTATCGCAATTAAAACACATAGTGAACATTTTCATTAAATGTAACTAAAAAAAAAAAAAAAACAAACAAACAAAGAAAGAGATGTCAATTTATAACCATTGAAATAACCATGAGCAATTAGGTCTTGAAGTTTCCAGGCAGTTTAATTTGCTACTTGCTCCAAAAAATGGTTGCATTACAAAAACTAAACCTTTTACAAACAGACCTAAGCATATTTATTCACACTCAGATAAGGCATTGTGTATATATTGGGGGGACTGAGTAGGATGAGTGGGATCAACGTGCATAAATACATACATAACCTGTCCTTTTGAGCAGCACAGAACTGCAGCATCTGTGGGAAATTCAGCACCATTGACACTCTCCAAATAAATGGCAATTCAGTCTATTAGCCACCACTAACCCATTATATCTCCAAGTACCATTCTCCCTCTACATCAATGACAGAGCTACATAGCTGTACCACTCACTGTGAGGAATGCTTTGTTAAATACCAATTTGGATGGGGGAAAGCGATGAAACACAGTGGAATCAAAGGCAAATCTAATCTATCTTTTTGACTCGCCATTGATGCCGAGAGGGAGGACAGACAGGGCTAACCCTTTTAGAGAAAACCAGCCAATGGAGTCATCAGCAGCCTTCTGCATGAATGGACAGGGCCGGAGGAGGACATGAAGACCGGAGTGGGCTGCCGAAGGGGCCAGAGTCAGGCTGTGAAAGAGAGGACCAGCCCTGTGCCGTGCCCCTGTCCACCCCTCTCTGTCAGTGTGCTCTGTGGCGACGATGTCCCACCACACCCCATCCCTGCACTGAGCAGGACAAATGTCAGCGCTATTGTAGCCCTGCAGAAGCTTTGAAGAACCCTGTTCTCTTTGTGGAGGTCACTAATCCTTTTATGAGGCACTGCTGATTGTTAGCTTGGCAAACACACACATATACACAGCTCAGAGAGCTCTCTCCCTCACTATCTCAAACAGCACAGTGCGTAGAATTTTTTTTCGTTTCCTCAGACATGGCTGACATGTTTAGATGACCTGTAAGGCTATAGAGAAAAACAGTGAAAGCATAGAGGACACATGTTCCACACTGTCACTGTGCATGAGGTTACAGGCCATCTGAACACTTCTGCTGCCTCAAAGAAGAGATAACCACATTTACACCCCCAAATCTTGTTTTACACACACACAAATACAAAAATACACCAGCCTCCAGTGTCTGGTCTGCTAAAGCCAGGATTAGTTTTGTGATAAAAAAAAAAAAAAAAACGTTTTCAAAATCCTCAGGAAATCCTTCAAAACATCTTCAGAACTATTGAGTAACTCGTACCTCACAGAAATTTACCATGGTCTCCATGTTTAGCGTTCACCATCTAAGCCGAACGGTGACGGCATGTCGGATGTAGAAAATGTGATCGGGACACCATAGGGAAAGAAAACGGCATGCAAATGCACTGCGATGAAGGTGCAGCGGGGTGTTTGTCGGTTGATTCTTTCTCTGGCAGGTCTGGGGACAAAAGAACGAGAGAGTGACACTCTGTAGGACAGGAGGCGGGGCTGTGGAGAGCGCTAATTTCATGCCCTTTGTTGACAGAGGTTAGAAAGAGGAATTCTTTCACTCCATCTGAAAGACAACAAGTGGGGCAGAGGGTTATGGGTGTAAAAGGAAGAAGACTGAGAAAGAAAGGCAGAGAGAAAGACAGAAAGGTGGTGGGAGCCTTTGCCGTTCAGCCATCTGAAAGATTGTGCCTTTCTCAGCCTCCTCAGCCATTATGGCCGAGTTACAGGGCAATTATGGAAATGTTTCTTTGAAGCAGAGTACTGCACTTTTTTCTCTCCTCCCCCCAACCAAGAGAAGTCTCCATCCCTCTCTCCTCGCCTCTGCCCGGACATGGCTCCGTCTCCCCCTACATTTGCTCCCCTTTCTCCATAGCATGAAAAAAGGGCTGCCTTGGTGAATGTGATCTGAATGGAGCGACTGAACTGTAAAGGTTAAACTACAAAGGGATCACACCAGTGCCAGGCTTGAAAAATCAACTTTTTTTTTTTTTTATGACCGTTGAAAGGGTTCTTATAAAAGATGATTTACTAGATACATGACATGAGATCTAATATTTTGTTATCAGTAAAGGAATATTTTTTTTCTTATAACAGTGTTAAATACAAGTTAAGCTCAACTGATTTGTGGTGTAACGCTGATTACCACAAAAAAAAAAATGTTAAACTGAATTTATAATGAAAGTGAATGAGCTTATAATTTTATAAAAACTTTTTTCTATTTTAAAACTTGCACCTTATTTGAGCTGTACAGCTGTTAAAATCATAACTACAGTTGTTTTAGGGTTTTGATGTTGATTTGTCATGGCGACAATGCTGTAAAATTGGATATAACCACACAGAAAAGGTTAGAAAGCTATTTTTTTCCACACTAACACCCTCTTAATACACATTGTTTACATACTGGTCTACCGTCCCTCCTCTCTTTGAAAGAAGGAGCCGCTACAAAATATTTTGAGGAAGAATTTTAGCATTTACAGATTGGCCTCCTTTCACTTTCACTGTAAGTGCTTCAGTTTTTTTCCTTCCTTTTTTTTTTTTAAAGAAAAAAAGTATTTTCATCAACATTATGCCACAAGTTCTGTTGACTGAGCTTAGCTTTAAATTGCACCCAGAATATTACTTTAACATAACATTTTGATACAAATCTGAAATAGGGTAGACCGACATTTGGTACAGGGGTACATCTGAAACACCTTAAATAATTTGTGCGCACAACAAGTCTGATCTGTGATATTTGCTTTGCACATGCGTATTAGCAGCCTCTTTGATCGTACATGTGCTTCTCCAGTTCGATTATTCGGCGAAAGTTTTTTTTTCTAAGGTAAATTTTTCACGTCACCACGTCCCTTCCACATTGAATAGCTTCTCATCCTTACATGACTGTTAAAGTTAACTTACATTTTCGTATCCTTAATCTGTGCTCTAAAAATGGACATATTGCATGACTTTGTGTCATGCAAGGTCATTGTAAAATCTAGAGAAATGTTCGAGGTGGTCAGTGGGGTACAGTTGAGATACAATGTATCATTTATTTATTGTTTATTGTTATTATATTTATTAGGTTATTGTTTGCATGTTTTATTATATATTATTATAATATTGCTATATATTATTATATATTAATATTGTTTGGGTTTTGTTTTTTTTTTTTTTTTTTACTGTTTACTGTAATTAACTTTTCAACCATTACTATTAAAATGATGAAATGAAATTAATATTTTACAGTTTGCCATTACTGTACAATGTTTTACAAATGAACTACTTTTAACTAAACAAATAATCAAATGAAATACTGAATGGAAATAAAAACTGTTGAATTCTCATTTATTCAAGTATTTTACATTTGCATTTTACATTTGAACAAAAAAGCTTCTTGTGTTTATGAGCTAATTGAATGAAAAATATGACCTACTTATGGATGTTAATAATTATTCATATTTTAGTAGACAAGTAAAGGAAATGGCTCATGAAAAATCACTTCTTTTCAGTCCCAAGCTTTGGTGCGGTAACGGAAAAAGCAAAAAGTGTACCAACTGCATCCGGTCTACCCTACAGAGGTGAAAATAGATCTCATTTTCCTCATTTTCCATTGAAAGGGGAGAGAGGCAGAACAAAAGGGAGAGAAAAATCACCTGCTTTCCCCTCATACATCAGTCAGCGGTGTAGTACAGAATTTCTCCTGAAAGTGTGAACTCGTAAGACAGCTCACGTGCCCCTGTGAAAGCTATGACATCATGACTGAGACATAAGTGTCACCGGCACCTCCATCCGACCTGTTTGACAGATTCTGGACGGTTTCCCTATCAATACCGTGGGGTCTCAGAGTCAGATTCAACTCTGCAAATCAAACAGCATGAGTCACATTCTGTGAATTCCACTCAAGCCTTGTCTTGACAACAGATATATGGCTAATGTTTTCCCTATATAATTATAGATCATATATTTACCAGCTCAGGTATTGATCGCGAGAGTGGCTAAGGGCTTCTTTGGATTGGCTGAGGTGCAAGGAAAGACTTCATAAATTCTTCTTTTCTTGGAGCTCTGTCAAACAAGTTGTGCCGTGCGTTTCGCATGAATACATTAGCGGAGCTCGGCTGATTGATTGGGAGAGCTGGGAAAGAGAGGGCACACCAATGAACTTGCTCTCTCAACAAGATTAATAGGGTTTATTAAATACTCTTGTGTCCCTTTTCATAATGACAATGCAACAGGAGGCCAAAAATTCGTCTGCGGCTCGTACTCCACTGTGCTTTTATCTGTGTTACAATTGGTTAGCATATCCGTGAGAGAAAGTTCATTTTCAGTTCGTCAAAAGCAATATTTTGTAACATTTAAAATCTCACACTGAAATGGCACCACTTTGACTTGTGCAAACCAGAAAAACAGACCTAGATAATGTGACTAAGCCTCAGATTGTAGAGTTAATCAAACCACAATTGGCCTCTGACTAAGATGATGTGTTTAATCCAAATATTCACTCATGTGTCATGTTATACTTACCAAAAAACCCACTGTTGCTTGATAATAACTGCATATGTAAACATTTCTTGTGACAATATCAGTGGAAGAGGGAGTTCACCAAGACAAAAATGTCTGATATAAACGTGAGCGTATAGAGGAGGAAAAAGAGTGTGTGTGAGTGTTAAAGGCTGTCAAATGAACAGCAAAGAGCACTCCATTCTTCCTCACTTCTCTTTGTGCTTACATATAAACTTCTTGTCACCATGACATCTCTCTCCTTAATAATGCTATTGCCATGCAAATGAGAGAGGATGTGTTTGTGTGAGCGTGTCTTCTAAATACGGGTGAGAGGGGACCTCTATTGGACCAGGGACAAAGGTTTTTTTTTTTCTCTTTGCTGGGCACAATAAGTTCAGGAATTTGTGTGTGTGCGTGTTGTCTGTGCCTGCGCATTCTACGCAAACTAATTCTTTTCTGGAATTCTTTTGGTCGCCCTCTTCCTGGATAGACAGGAAGTAGGAAGTAGGGGGCTCCAGGGAGGCAGCGAAAAAGAAGCCCATGGTCGATCAATCCAGTCAGGCCCAAACGCACACCCTTCCACCCCTTGCCAAGTGTGTGCACACACTTTTTAAAGTGTAGGCAAGCAGAGCCGCCTCCTCTGTTGTAATGCTAAATCAGCGTCACTCACTGGAACTGTAAGCTCTTTCACACAGACGCACACACACACGATTTCTTCCCTTCTCTGCGCTTCCTATCGCACAAAAGCTTGTGTATTTTTGAAAGACTGCAGAGATGGCCTCTCAGCGGGATGCGGGACTAAACAACAGCAGGGAGAGCGTGACATCCAGAAGCATAACAAGCGAAGGACAAGTCTCTCAAGGAAAAGTTGATTTATCTGTGTGTTTTCAGGCAGACAGGCAGTTTTATTCGCTTCTGATGTAAGTGTCTATAATCTGCTTTACGACTAAATAATACCGAGGAGAAGGACCGACGGTGTCCTTCCTGTGCGAGAGAGAGCCGCGCGAGCATGTCGAATGCCATTTCACCGGCAGCGGAGAGCCGAATAATTAGCGCTAATAGTGTATATAGCATGGAAAAATCCCCAGAGCTTTATTTGGATCTATTTCCGTGGCTCTCTCTCCGAATCCACACCGTTCACTAATGAAATATACATTGGGTGAACTCTGACCTTTGCTGTGGGGCTGAAGGTCATCTGGCTCTTTTACATACACAGATGAGCTCGTCTTCCGGAAATGATAAGAATAACAGCGGGGACGTGCGCGGGGCAGAGAGTTAAAACAACAGCTGAGATGACAATTAATTGGCTGAAAGGCATGTAACTGTCATCCATTTTGCCTGGTTCTGGTCTTCTCTTTTCTTCCTCTCTCATCTCATAACAGACTACATACATACACACACAAACACACACACACATACCGCTGACACCTATCAAATGTATCTCAGGGTTCATCGGCAGGCCATCCCAGAAGTTTGTAATTGCTCAGAGTGGCATTCTGATATGAGTTACACAAAGCCAAACAAAGATTGTGAATGGAGAAATAAATATTTAAGAAATCAATTACAAACATATGCAACCCAACCACAGTTCTGGCAAATCTGAGCTCGCTGCATTCCTGACTCTGCTAACAACTGCTAACTATGCTCTGGAGCCTGCTGGATCCTGCGAGAATTACGGATAGAACAGAGACAGAGACGTTAAAGGTATTTCTCGGTGTTTCTCTTCTTTTTGAAGAACACTTTTAATTGCTTCATTAGATCCTTAGTGTGTCCACGGCCAAATCTTAAGCTATTAAAGATTTGAGACATTAGTAATAATAGCAACTTTTAATTTAAAAAAAGGGGGGGTGGGGGCGGGGATGATAGTGTTATTGGTAGTAGATTCTTCATTCTCCTATATGAACAGTTAGAAGGGAAAATAGGTATGTAGATTACGTAGTAGTATTTCTCTTTTCACTTTTACAATTTCACATAAATAAATAAATAAATAAGAATAGTTACTTTTTATTTAAAAAATAGGATTAGTGTGATTAGTGTACATCTTTACAAGAAAAAAAAATATATATGCATATATATATATACAGTGGCATGTGAAAGTTTGGGAACCTCTTGCAGAAAATGTCAATAATTTTAACAAAATAAGAGAGATCATACACAATGCATGCTATTTTTTATTTAGTACTAACCAGAGTAAGATATTTTACATAAAATGTGTTTACATACATTCCACAAGACAAAAAAAAAAAGCCTCTTTAAAAGTTTGGGAACCTTTGGTTCTTAATACTGTGTGTGGTTACCTGGATGATCTATGACTGTTTTTTGTTGTTGTTGTTTTGTGACAGTTGTTCATGAGTCCCTTGTTTGTTCTGAACAGTTAAACTGAGCACTGTTCTTCAGAAAAATCCTCCAGGTCTTACAGATTATTCAGTTTCCAGCATATTTTGCATATTTGAACCCTTTCCAGCAGTGACTGTATGACTTTGAGATCCATTTTTTTCACACTGAGGACGACTGAGGGACTCAAACATTCACTGATGCTCCAGATGGAAACATGATGCATTAAGAGCCGGGGTAAAGATGTCCATTTTTTTCTTATTTTGTTGAAATATCTTTTCGTTTTTCCAACAAAAACATCGTGCTTCCTTCTGGAGCATCAGTGAATGTTTATTTTCTTGTAAAGATGTAAAAAAAACCCCCAAAAAAACATAATGATAGACAAGCTTCAGCTTGATTAAGTATTGCTAAATATCGCTAAATGTGGCATTTATTAAAATTACATTTATAATGTGCATATTTAGGTCCTATAATTTGTCATTTTAATCTATGGCAACAATAACAATCCACAACAGAGGTATTGTATTTATATCAATATCAGCAATATTGTGTTGCAGGTTCAGTTCAAGTTAATTAACAGCACGTGTGACATAATGCATTTCTTTCTCTTATTTTGATAAATAGCTTTGTCACAAATGCTGTTTCGTTTAATTTGTACTGATAGATAATTTTGGTAACACTTTACAGTAAGATTCTATTAGTTAATGTTAGTTAATGTATTACAACTTTTGATTTTAATAATGCACTAGTAAATGCTGAAATTAACATTAAGATTAATAAATGCTGTATAAGTATTGTTCATTCTTAGTTCATGTTAACTAAAGTAGTTGACTAATGTTAACTAATGACCCTTATTGTAAAGTTTTACCATTGTTTCTTAATAGCACTTGCTGTCGAATCAAAAAGGATTCAAGTATGTTTATGAATAATGTTAGAAAATGACACGTTGGTTGTAATAAAAAAGATGATGCTTGTTCCATATAGATCTTACCGCATCTGTTCGTCTTAAAGCTAATGTTCAGTCTGTGTATGTGTGGGCATGTTTAATAGTCCACCAAAGGCTGATTCATTATTTTCAGCCGTGTTTGATCTTGCGAGTTTAAAATTAGCTAATGTCTGCCTGGCAGAGTCAGAGAAGCATTTGGTGGTAGGTGTGAAACGGGTGTGTATTTATGTCGTGTGTGTGTACATGTCATGCAGGTTCTTTCTTCAGTTCTATCAACACTTAGTGGGCACACAGCTGGCACACAGCTGGTCATTTGCTCAAACACACACACAGGCACGCACGACAAGCTTTGTAAAAGAATATGATCCAGCCAGTTAAGATGAGTGGGAAAATCGTTACAAGAAACGTGGGCTTAAGGCGAGGAAATAACACACAGCCAGACAGAGGAGATCTATCAGTGATAGACAGGTGCTCAGTCATCAGAGAAACACACACTCAAATGTAATGGAAAGCTCTCATTAAGAGCTGCTTACCACACCCACGTCTCTCCTCTATTCTAAGCTCTGCACAAGTGGTCGAACCAAACCAGACAGCACCGTCTATCCACACCATCCATATCAGGATACTTACAATGAGCTGCTTTACACAAGCCATTTAACTGGGGCAGCAGAAGTGCCTGTGTTATTTTGAGCTTGTTGACTTTCAATATAATAATCTTCACATACTGTTTCCTTGTCTTAGTAATTGTTAGACAAAGTTTAATAGCATATACCATCTAGTTTAACAAGTTTTACGACAAGCTATTACAACAATAGTCATGTTATGTCATATAAAGAGAGACTGCTTTACAGCAAATTAACACTTGAATTCTGAAAAAAAATATTTCTCTCCATGTGATCTCCCTGCAACAGTGTAAACCAGCCTAAACTGGTTACTGTTTGCTAGTTAAATCTGCTGGGTGGCCAGCTGAAATGTGTCCAGATCCCTCTAAAAACATCCAACAGAGCAGCTTGACCATGTTGGGAGAACAGCAAACCCGTTTAGGCTGGTTTAAGATGTCCTTTTTTCCATCAAGGCTTCTCCTGTTAATGTCACACGGAAAAGCGTGTCTAACACTGTAGGCATTTGTACATTCAAGCTCTACATGACTAATTAATTCACCCGGGAGTGAAATAATGGTCTAATGCCATGAATTATTGACCGTTTGTGAGAGAAATATGTAGCATATTTGTCAAAGATTTATTCTATCATTAATACGCAGAGCCCTGATGCAAGTACTAATTTAATGCGTACCTGTGGAAATGGCCACATTTTCTCGCTCGCTGGCTCGTGAGATGCAGAAATACTCATGTTACCTGTACAGCGTCCAGTGTGAAATCTAGTGAGGTCATCTGTCCCGCAAACCTCTGTTACGCAGACAGGGAACCTGAGCACATCATGCTGCAGTCAGACAGCATAGAAACCTGAAGACCGGGCTGGTGTCTGCTTACTAACACTCATGAGCAGACAGCAGTGGGCACACAATCAGAATGGCTACATGACTGATTTGTGAAGTCACAGGAAAAAGAATATTGAGTCAGAGAAACAGAAATAGACATATTCTAAAGAAGTCCTCTCCAAACTCCCAATGACAGCCCGCTGTTTGTAATGCGTACGTATTTGTCTTTGTGTCCATCACGTCATCTGTGGCACGGGTCTGCATGGGCCTGCGGAAAATTTGACAGTTACAAACAAAAACCCAGCCTAAACTGGTTACTGGTCTCGTTTTTTAAGGTCGTCAAAGTTGACAGGACAATACAAAATCCAGATTTTTTTAACACTGTTTCCACAAAAATATTAATCAGCAGAACTGTTTTCACCATTGCTTATATCAGCATATTAAAATCATTTCTGAAGCTTTGCCATTAAATCAAATAAATGCAACCTTGTTAAGCGTGAGAAACGTCTCTCAACATAAAAACTCTAAATAATAATTAATAATTTACTTTGGCCCTAGCACAGAAAGAAAAAGCAAATGATTTAATTTAGGAACATGTTGACTTTATAATACGACGCTTGATTTCCTTTGCAAATGATCATTAGATTAGATTAGTTTAAGATGTTCAAATAACTGGGAATTTTAATATACAAATAAACTAATTTCACATTTTTATTAGTCAGCAAGTCTTGAGAGGCCCATAAGAGACCGAGTTTGTTTGGGCCAGAAAAGGGAAACCAGATGACAGGGGCTTCAGTCTTGTTTTCACAGACTGTTCTCTACTAGAGGGGTGAACCCAAGTTTACACTGTAAGCATAGTTTTAAACAAGAGGCCTGCACGTGGAACTGCAAATTAAGGGGCGAGCCGGAGACCAGTATAATCTCTTGATACCTTCGTTTTCAGCACATTTAAATGGCAAAATAAACAACGCCGTCGTTATATCAAACACAACCCCTAACCAGAGTGTGTTCTGTGGGATTGGTTAAACAAATGAAAAGCGTGCACAGTAAACAGATTTGCTTTTGCTTTTCTTTTTTCCCCTCTCCTCCCCACTCTTCAAATTTGTGAGCTGCAGCAAATGAGGGCCATAATGAGAGGCAGATTTAATGAGATGAGAGTTTTAATTAAATGAGCGAGTGACGATGAGACTCATTCACTCCTTCATTTTCTAAACTTCACTCAAAGGATAAAAAAAAAAAAAACACTTGCAGGTCATTCAGAGGACAGCCTTCGGAAGGGTGAGAGAAAATATGTTGCATTTGCTAATGGTTATTGACGGCTCCAAAAAGAGGCGGCGAACAGGCCACTGACGAACATTTATGGCGTACAGTGAATTAAAGCCTGAAAATAGATTCACTTCCATATAAACAGAATTTCTACTCTCACAAAGGTTAGCTACTGACATCATAGCACCGTCCAGGAATCTGACTCACGGAAAGAGAGAGAACAAACTCGTGAAACATGCATCTGGAATGGATAGATTAAATTTGTCTTAGCACAACTGGAGAAAATGTATATCTCTGACTCAGATACATTATTAGACCTCTCTTGTGTCCCACTGTGCGTGACTTTACACTTTGGCTAAATCATAAGGTAACATCACAGGATTTATTCCCTCATCATTTTTTCCCCCCTCATCAACTTTACTAAGAATAGCAGTGTGATTGCTACCACAGAGAGAGACAAAAAGAGAGAGACAAAGACAGAGATGATACACAAATACAAAAAAGGAATACACAAGGCTATTTGGCAAAATAAAATAACAAAATACAAAATAATATTTTTTAAACACATGTAACATCACTCACATTTTTTGTACAGTTGTACAACTATTTGAAAACTGTTTAAAACGTAGCCATACTAAGGGTTAAACAAGGAGGAGCATTGGATGAGAAAGGCATTGCTTCAAAGAGAAACAAGTGTGTTCTGTGTGTGTCTGTTTTACATGCCTATTATTGTGTTTTATTCAGTGGTACTTATGACTGTCCCTAAAGGCACCTTACATGTGGCAACTTGAAATTCATTCAGTGTGTCTTTCCCAGTGTTCCTTGTGTTTTGGTTGGAGCTTCTGCCTGCCTTACACAATGCCTTTTTCTGAGTGTGAACTTCCACCCAAAACTAATTTCATGTAAACACTGGGATGAACAAGAGTGGGAGGACAGCAGGTTTAATAAGTGAGTAACTGACGCAACACATCGTCCTCCTGTTCCCTTAACATAAAACAGTGTTGTTACATAAGGATGTGGTACACAGTAAAAAGTTTTCACCGGTTTCAACTTAAAACGTAAAGTTCAGCAGCTGCCTTAAAATTTTACGTTAAGTCAACTTAAAAGTACATGTCACTTTAACTCACTTTATTGTAGTGAGTTAAAATGACTTTACTTTAAATTTTAGGGCAGCTGCTGAACTTAAGTTTTTAAATTGAAACTGGAAAAACTTTTTAAAGTGTATGAGCAAATTGGAAATATTTACAGTCCATAAATACTCTCTAACAGTTATGAAACTATTCTCATGTCCCAGTCAGTCTAGTGTTGCTAAGACCAGTGACAAGAATAATCAAAGAATAAGAGACTGAGAATTCGGGACTCGTCCGGGATTTGAACCCAACACCTCTTGCAATTCTCAGTCCTTTATTCTTTAATTGTGACCCTGGACCACAAAACCAGTCATAAGTATCAGTTTTCAAAATTGAGATTTATACATCGTCTGAAAGCTGAATAAATAAGCTTTCAGTAATAAATAAGCTTTAATTAAGCTTTGTTAGGATAGGACGATATTTGGCTGAGATACAACTATTTGAAAATTTGGAATCTGAGGGTGCAAAAAAATAAAAAAATATTGAGAAAATCGCCTTTAAAGTTGTCCAAATTAAGTTCTTGGCAATACATATTACTAATGAAAAATTAAGTTTTGATACATTTATGGTAGGAAATTTACAAAATGTCTTCATGGAACATGATCTTTATTTAGTATCCTAATGATGTTTGGCATAAAAGAAAATTCGATCATTTTGACCCATACAATGTATTTTTGGCTATTGCTACAGATATACCCATGCTACTTATGACTGGTTTTGCTGTCCAGGGTCACAACTGTATTCTTGTCACTGGTCTTACCAACCCTAGACTGGTCGGGACATGATGATATTCTAACATCCCGGACGAGCCCCCAAATGTTACGTCTCTTAGAAATCAAATTGTGAATGTAACACTACATTTCAACTTATTATGAATTTATAGTGCGCTTGTGTAAAAAGCATTATGCACACAACTAAATGAAAAGAACATTTAGAAAGAAATTCTATTCTAACAAAAAAGGCTTTTTGGAGCGCTGAAGAAAGATTCTGAGATATCTGGAAATCTTCAGTGATCTTTCAGGAAGCTCAGCCTGTCCTACATACACCTCTGGCACACAGAACGCTTAAAATGGCTTGTGGTCTACATGAGACATTACATCCCTGTTAAAGCTGCTCACATGGACCTGACTGAGACTGTGGACTGGGGAGTGGTGCGGTGGTGAGATGGTAGAATTGCTTGCTGGTCAGACGTAGTTGGAGCAAAGCGAATGAAAGCCAGCTGAGAGTGGCTGAATCTGGTGCCAACACATTAAAGATCTGTCAGGGTTACTTACATGCAGCCCTGAGTGCTGGATCACCAATGAGTGGCTACCGTAGATGGGAATCACAGGGACTTCATGCACACACGAAGTGTACAAGTACACATATCTCATGCACTCCACTGACACACACATACACACACTCCTTGCCACTCCTGTGTTTGTGCAAACTCAATCAAATGATTTTTGAACAGCAATAAAGAAGTCTTTATTTTACTTGGCTTAGCTTCAGACTTACTCTACTTTCCACCTCCTTACCACAACTCATACACACACACATATACACCCCACAGCAGCCAGACTGGCTTTCCCCGCTGAAGTTATGCTACAGCGGCTGGAGCCAATCAGACGCTGCGCTGCCCTAATATCCCAGATATCCCTGCTCTCTTTCAAACACACAAACTCAATTTATGGACACATTTATTTGCATGTCAGTGGCCAGAGAGAGAGGCATAATCGACAGCATTTATCCTACCCAGGTGCAGTGGGCCCTTGGTTTGGCTAACAACAACGTCTATTAAAAACCCTGCCTGACCAGATAGCAGCAAAACATATGCAAACTGACTCACGACCAGAAGTATCTGGATTTTTACATGCCGCCCGTCAAGGAAAAGGTGAAAACATGAGAAAAGAAAAAGAGGAGAGATTAGACATGCTTTGTAGCTGTAACAGTCCAGATCCTAACAGATTTAAGATTAAATCTGTTGGGAGAAAACCTGGCCATGCAGATGGGTGTCTGTTTCGGTCTAAAGCATAAGAAATGCTGGAGTAAATCACGCAATTCTATGTGAGAAACATGTTTTGAACTAAAACAGAGACAGACAGTGTACAATATGAATTAACATGCATATTATGAGCAGATCCAGATGGAGTCTGTGGACCTTTTTCAAATTTTCTGTACTTATTTTGGGGGGGAAAATTATGTCTCAATTATCTGTTCCACTTCAAACTCAATTAGGTTGAATTAAGCCAAGCTCACAATACAATACAAAGGGCCATCATTCTAAAGTATACATTTAAAGACTCACAGTTTCTTGATTTCTGTCGTGTTGGTGTATACATGCTGTTAATAGCACACAAGGAGTGTCAGTTACAAGATAATTTAGTTATAATAATGGGGACATTCCATGGATGTAATGTTTTTTCTACTGTACAAACTGTATTTTCTATCCCCCTACCCTAACCATACCTCACAGGAAACTTTCTGCATTTTTAGATTTTCATAACACTCCATTCTCTATGATTTATAAGCTTTGGGGATTTAAAAAAAAAAAAAAAAAAAGAAAGTAAAGTCGCCATAAGGTCAAAATTCACTGGTGTTACTATACTTGTGGGGACATTTGGTCCTTATAAAGTAGGGAATTCCAGGTACACACATACACACACACAATATATATATATATATATATATATATATATTCTACAAAACAATTTGTCTCACTTTCCAGAATAAAAAATAAACCTTAAAAAAGAATTTTTTTCAGAGAAAGTATCTTTAACACAACTGTACACTTGTATACATATTCATTAAAAAAATATACTTAACCACATCTTGTTTGGTTGATACTTGATTTTCAATATAAAAGAACATATTTTGAAAAAATGTCTCACTGCTTTCTGTACACTGAATACAGTTTTCAGTTTTGGATGAACCATCACTTTAATGTCCACACGTAAACTGATGTTGTTTTGTTATGTTTATACTTTTTATTGTTAAACAAGCACCAAAAAAGAAGAAAGAAGTAGTATTTTGACCAAATTTCAAACATCTCAAATTTGTACATTTGTCATTGCGTCTTTAACTAATTGTGCGCTGGCACACACTCTGAGTTGGCGACGGACTGGGTTTTTTGACACAGAGACTACAAACTTTAAAGGCCGACAGGCTTCAGTCTTGTAGTGTGCGCTCGGCTTCACATGCCAAAACCTCAAAACACTTTTCAAACACCACACTATTACGCCTGGGCTATAACGAGCTGCTCAAGCCTGAATGTTGGACACTGATACGTGAAAGAAAAAAATGTTGACATGTCGTCCACTTTAAGAGAGCGGCATAACTCACAGAGTGGTGCCTGTTAGTCCAGCTAGAATAACACTGTGGCTGGAGAGTTTTACTGTCCCACTACTGCTTGTGAAACATATATTCCAATGACAGCTAGACAGCGAATGACTGAGTGAGGGGAAGGAGAGAGAGAGAGAGGAGGGATGAGGAGGTGAGTGTGGCAGGACAAGGTGAAAGTGATGTGTGTGAAGCCACTGTTTATACACACCGATGTCACACCTCACAGTTTGGTATGGGTGTGGAGTGTAAGAGACGCATACAGATACACACTTATTTAACTCAAAGAGACCATGCAAACAGTTTGCAACACAATCTCTCTTTCTCTCAGCGGCGTTCCACAAACGTTGCTTTAAGACTTTACAGTGGCCAATAACAGTTAATGTGAGCAGGAAGAAAAAACAGACCATCATTCAGTGCCGCTCCCCCTAGAGGCCGGAGCAGGAGGCGTGTGAGCTAGACAAACGAAGCGTGTCGTTCATTAGCGAAAAGATCACATTTTACCGGTGGAGCGACACTTTTAGTGGCGTGGGGGGCTCTGTGAAACCTCAGCCAGAAAAGCCCCTCTGTTTAACTTCCAGAGTCATTAGGCAGGCTATCACCTGACACACACTCAGGTAAACGCTGCTCTCGGGGGCCAGATGTACATTTCATCATGGTCTCACAGCACGGCTGGAAAAATATGTGCAGAAACTGAAAACCGCATTTCCAAAAATTGCCTGCTTGTCCCCTCTGTTAGTTTTGGACATGAGTCTTCTCTGGAGCACGAGCGTTGGCATCCCAGCCTGTGCCAGAGTCTTAAAAGCCAGTAACTGATATCAGGTCTCTGTGGCCCGGCCTGAAAATGTGAAGTTATTAAAATGTAGCAAATCCCCTAGGAATGTGTTTTACACATTTACTTGGTGTACGTCAAGGTGAGAGACAACACTGCTGAATTATGGGGAATACTGGATTCAAGTGAATAAGTTTCGGGAAGTGAGAAGGTGCACCTCGTTTTACATACACGCTCGAAGTTGTAGGATCAGTAAGATTTTTAATGTTTTCAGAGAAGTCTCATAGGCTCACCAAGGAAGTAACAGTACATCTACATGCAAATTGTAATCTAACAGATTCTGTGTACTATTTTTTGTTCCAATACGTAATATCTGTCACACTTTATTTTAAGGTCCAAGTCTCACTATTAACAAATGACTATGACTATTAACTATGACTTTTGACTCAATAAACTGCTAATTTGCTGCTTATTAATAGTTAGTAAGGTAGTTGTTAAGTTTAGGTATTGGGTAGGATCAGGGATGTAAAATATGGTCATGCAGAATATGTGCTTTATAAACAGCCAATATGTTAATAATGTGTATGCTAATAAGCAACTAATTAATAGCGAGGATTGTTCCCTATACTAAGGTGTTACCGTAACATCTCTGTCTTATCCAAATTTATGACTGGGCATCCAATCTTTTACATTTTTAACATACTCCGTTAGCTTAGATAATTTTGAAGTTTCATCTGGTCTTGTTGAAATATATAGTTAGTATCATCAGCATTACAGTGGAAACTAATCCTACATTTTGTAATAATATTACCAAGGGGCAACATGTATATTGAAAATAGCAGAGGGCCTAAGACGGATCCTTGCTGCACCCCACACTTTACTGGCGTAAATTGAGATGATTCCCAATTAAATAAACAAAGTGGTAACAGTCAGACAGGTCTGATCTAAACCATCTTAATGCCTGCCCTTGAATAACAGCATAGTTTTGTATTTGTTCAATGAGTATGTCAAGGTCTACAGTGTCGAATGCAGCACTAAGTTTAAGTAAAACTCGTAAAGAGATGTGGCCTTGGTCTGACGCAAGAGCAAGTCATTTGTAATTTTAATAAGTGCAGTTTCTGCGCTATGAGGGGGCCTTAAACCTGACTGAAATTCTTCATAGATATAATTTATAACATGTATTTTTATTTTATTTTATTTATTTATTGCAGCAAGAAGAACAATTGTGCAGACACAACTTTTTCTAACATTTTAGACATAAATGGAAGATTTAAGATTTGATAGTTCACTTCAGTGTCCAATGATCCTTCAGAAATCATTCTAAAATGCTAATTTGGTCCTCAAAAATTCTTCTTATTTTCATCAATGTTAACAATAGTTCTATATAATAATACAGTGATTAGTAAGTCTTTTTAGGAATGCTTGATAGAAAGTTCCAGAGAACTGAATGCATTTGAAATAGCTTTTTTGTAACAATGTAAATGTCTATGCCATTCTATGCTATTTTTAATATACTTCTTAAGAAAAAACAGCGAGACAGAGCTCTATTAGCACCCGGATTATACTTGTTCGACCTCCAACAATGCGAAGTGCTTGGAACATTAGACACTTTATGCACTCAAAGCTAGTAGTTTTGCCTACATGCTGGAAAGTGAGGAGCTAAATACGCTAATGCTTGGATCAATACATGACATGTATTTTAAATGTAATTTGTCTGAACTAGAAAACAGAGAATGCTTTCATGCATTAGTGTTCCATTTGAGATAATGCTAAGTTTTCAAATAAAAAGATAGCTTTATAAGGAAATAAAATAGTATTTTTTTTTTTTTTAAGTTATTAATAAAAAAATCATTTGACCTGTTCAGATGAGTAAACAAGGAATAATAGTTCAATTTCAAATTCAAAAGCTTTATCGTCTATTCACAATGAGGTAGAAAACTGTCTTTAGACAAAAGGCTAAAACCCACAAACAGTACAAAAATCCAATAAATTACATTACATACATCACAAAAACACAACTATAACAATGCATTAAAAAAAATCTTTTTAAGATCCTATTTAAAATACCAATGGCAGTTGGGATAAACGTTTTCTTATACTTGGCCCTTTTCACCAAAGGCATTTGGTGAAAGCCATGTATTTAATATATATATAATTATTATTGACCCATGTCCCGATAAATGAATAGGGTAATAGAGGGAATGGGCTCATCATGCTCCAATTCAACCCCTCTGGAAGAACTGCTAAGAAAAAAAACAGCTATAATTTATTCAAAACAACAGCGTCATCTACAGCGAATGCACATGTTGTTGTTCAGATAAAATGTTTGTGCTCATGTAGCAATGTGGCAGCTGGCCATCATACATGCAACATAATTTATAAGCCTGAGACGAGTTTCATATGTGTTTCGTAACGAAAGCACGACAACCGAGGGGTGTGCACCCGTACCATCTGCAGAATCAGTGGCGTTCACCGCTAATCTCTCTGGTTGGGAAGTTTGGTTAGACGGCGACGGAACACTGATGGCGACAGCTGCTGCTTTAAAAAGGAGAAACGGGGGAAAACTTCAATCTGATCTATGTGCGGTAACACAGCAACTGTTAACCGTTGACAAGTGCTTTGTACTTCGGATCTGTGTTTCTCTGGTAGGATCACAAGTCTGGATATATTAATGGCGGAGAAGAGCTTCTATTAGGCCTGCAGACCGCAATGGCCTCAGCCATTTCAAAACCACTTTAAATGTGTATTAAATGATGAAATGAGACAACATCTTTTAAGCTCACAGTAGGGCTTTTCTTTCCTCAGCGAAGCGTAGGTTCTAATAACAGAGCGGAGCCTTGAATCTCCACACACACACAAACATAAAACTTTCTGCAGCTCTCCGTGGATAATAAGCAGTGACTGGTACAACAGACATATGGATCTCTTTCTTTCCTTCTGTCTCTCTCGCTTTCCTTGCCCGTTTCCTCTTCGCTCTTCATCCAGTCCAGCGAAGAGGGTCTGAGCCCTGTCACTCGTGTCCATTTGAGAAGAGCGGAGTCCCTCCCGACGCTCTGAAGTTTGATGCGGACAGCTGCTGATAATTATTCCGCCTTTCCACCGTTGGTCGGCTCTGACGGAAATATTCTCATTGTTGTCCCGCTGCCATCCAGGCAATTCCAGAGTGAAGTTTAGCAGGTCACAGAGACGAAGCGCGCAACCGCAAGAGCTATCCTTCACAAAATAAAATCACAGAGCATTAATCACAGATAGGAACAGACGTGGCTCAATCCAGAAGTATGGCTCTCCCCGGACATCAGGCCAGCTATGGCAGTCAAATCGGGGACAACACATGTTTCTGCTTATTAAACATCAGCCAGAGCAGCGAGACAGTTCCAGATGACATGGCTCACCACTGCATATCACTTTACACGGTTCACCAGAGACATGTGTTTGCAAAATGAAATAACTAAACCCAATCAGAGTTTTATGTGTTTGCTGGAATTCAATTAGACTATGATTAATAGGGGCTTTTGGGCCAAACGGTGCAGAGGTTGAGGGGAGACGTCTACGGGCTGGTCGGGTTACGTCAGGATTGCTGTCGAGATTATACGCAAATACACTGGTTAACACACAGAAAGAGGGAAAGTAACACGTTGAGTAACTTCACAACTACTCCTATGCTCCATCACCCAGCCCTGAACCCTCAAATAGCTGCTGCCTGCAGGGTTAGAAGACTCCGTCCAAGCACAGAAAGGCCTGGGTGGGACAATAAAACAGAAGCATGACTGACAGCGATGGATGAAATTCATTAATGATCTAAAAGTGCTTGCAAGCCTGGGCTACGACCGCAGGTGAGAAGTTCAGGAAGATCAGGAGCGATATCTGTGCAGACAGAGGACAGGAAAGGTTTACAGCTCTTTTCTGAACGAACAAGGCAATGAATAACCTTTTCCATGCTATTAAATGGACACTGTGGGACGACGAAGCTTCCAAATGTTTGACCACAGAACGGGTGAAATTTATTACCAATCAACACCACAAAGACACATGGCTGCTTTTCAGATCCACAGGGTTTTAGCTCACCTGTCTAACGCACGCTTTAACGTGATGTAGAGCAGGGTTTCCCAACGTTTCTGTCAGCCAAACCCCTTTGACCTAAGATATTTACTTAAGTTAATATTTCAATAAAATTAACACATTCAAATGGTCAGGGGGGGTGGTACAAATATCAAAAGAGAGAAAGGGATAGTTCACCCAAAAATGAAAATTCTGTTATTAATTACTCATGTCGTTTCAAACTTGTAAAACCATCATTCATCTTTGGAACGCAAATTTAATTTTTTTTTTTATAAAATCCGAGAGCTTTTTGACCCTGCATAGACAGCAACACAACTGACACGTTCAAAGGATTGTGTTGTGGCACTGCTGTAAACGCACATCGAAGACCGGCATGGATAAGAAGAAGTTGTTGAATAAAGTTGTTATTTTTTGTTTTCTTGGCACACAAAAAGAATTCTCGTAACTTTGTAAAACACGGACTATTTTAACAATATCCTTACTACCTTTCTTGGCATTGAACTTGTCAGTTGCGTTGTTGTCTATGCAGGGTCAGAAAGCTCTCGGATATCGTCAAAACTTTCTTAATTTGTGTTCGGAAGATGAACGAAGGTCTTACGGGTTTCGAACGACATGAGGATGAGTAATTAATGACAGAATTATCATTTTGGGTGAACTATCCCTTAAGAAAATCTCAACTTTATATCAATAAGAAGTCAAAAACTTTAAATAAAATTTCTTATTACAGTTTATGGTGAATTTGCTGGTAAATTTATACGTTATAAACGACTATATTTAACTCAGATTCCAAATGTTATTTGGGCGCATTGTGGCTAAACTGTGGCCAGGTTAACAAAAGTGTAAAATTAACACTGTAAGCATATTTTGGGCATTTAGAAATAAAGTTAGCATTTTTTTAACTGTATTTATTAATATATGTATATTAAGTGATGTTTTTAATAAATTATGGACTGAAAGCAGTAAATTACTTGCTGTACATTTTATAGACACGCATCTGAAGCGGAAGTCCTCTAGCATTTTGAGTGCTTTTCTCTATGCCATTAAGGCCACAGGATACAGAAGAGAGTATGTTGTCATTGAGTTATATGTCTTCAGCATGTCTGAAGGGCAAACGGATGGCATACAAACCCTAATAAGACAACATTCTACAAGGTTTTTGTATAAACATGGTTTTGACCCTAGTCCACCACTGCATTATCTCTTAGAAGAAGCTTGAGCGCTGGTGAATCAATTAAACCCCATCCACAGCACAAGGGATTAAAAAAACTAGTCTGAGAGCTTCTCTGATAAGGCGATTTGAGATTCTCTCTCATCTGATAAAATGATTATCCAAAACAATATTTGATTTAAACATCAAACTGCCTGTTAAGATATTTGGTTTATTTTTAAGTTTAAATGCCAACACGTTTCGATTGCAGTGGAAGAAGGCAGGAGAACACATTTCTTATACTAAGTAAAGACAGATAAGAATCCACCATCGCTGTCACTAAAAACATCTTTTTAAACCAGCAGCGCTGAACTGAAACAGAGCTGAACCCACACAAGCACAACCCATAAGAGAAACATTCTCCACAAACCTCTGAAAAAGTAACATGATTTTTTAAAAAACACACTTCTAATTGAAAAAGTGCTGGAGTTATGACAAGCTGGAATAACTTTAAGCCACTCTCGCTTTTAAGCAAGCACATATTTTCCTATGTGTGACAGTGACTCATTTTTAATGTGTTGCCAAGATACTTATTCGTGAGTTTAATCACCCATGAAGTGATCCTGAGTGCATTAATCACAGGCTGACTGAAAAGTTATATAGACGAGCAGGCTTTAAGAGAGACACAAATCTCTCAAGCCTGTTTAAAATGATGCCCCTTTAAGACAGGCACAAATCAATCAAAATGTGGCACTTTGTGCGCTGTGCAATAGAGAAATGGCGTCTGTCTAACTGTATGTCGACCAATTTGTCTGTCACTCCATCTTCTACCTCTTCCCTTCTCTCTCTAATCACTTCTTACCTTCTTTTATTCTTAATGTATGTCTCCTGAATCTCTCAGGACCGCTGTCTCTCAGCTCAGCGTATCACAAAAGCTAGCAAACGACAATTAAAACTGATACGCTTCCCTTTGGTACAAATGATGAGAGCCAGCTATAGAATGAAAGAAAACTAAAGAAAAAACAGTGTTCTCACCCCCTCCCAAGTCTCAGGACAAGTAGCGATATGATGTTCATTGATCTTTATTACAATAGCAGCGAGCTGTAAAATGTTTCATAGGTTTGTACCGATCTAACTCTTCCTCATTCATAATTACCACTACACATGTAGAACCAAGGGCAACTTCAGAGGAGGTTCAGGAAGAGAGAACGGGAGGGAGAGAGGGGGAAATCTCTAAGGGTTCTTTCTGTCTCTTTCGGCCCTGAGGCTATGAGCACTGCTGTATGCTGCATACCTGAAGCAACTTAGTTTTACAAAGATCAAATTAAGCAGCTAACTCGCAATATGAAATGACAGTTCCTCTCTTCCGTCTCTCTTTTTTCTCCCTCTTCCCCTGGCAGTAAAAAAAACAGCACCTTTTTGATTAACTTCACGCCAGACCGGCGTCTAAAGTAGGCATGAAAAGTTTAACGCTATTTATTTGTTACTTTTGTATAGTCTTTAAAATGTTAATTTTGAAGAACTGTGAAGAGTTACTCGTGAATGCAGTCAGTGCTTTAGGATTTGGTTTGAAATGTAGTGTCTCAGAGGCACAGGTGAGAGAGAGAGAGAGAGATAGAGAGAGGGGGTCTGTTCTCAAACCCAACAAGGTGAGGGCCTATGGAACCTCATAATGATGATTCGGAACACTCTACATAAGCAGGAACTCCACAAGCTATACAAATAGCGCTCCACACGGGAGACTCAACTCACATTTGTTCTTCTAGTGTTCCTGCAGTTCAACTAGCAGAAAAATGCTAAGAATGTGAGTTCGATTCCCAGGGAACACGCAGATAAACATACAGATAAAATGTATAGCCTGAATACATTGTATGTTGCTTTTGATAAAAGTTTATGCCAAAAGCATTCGCTTGAAAAAAAAAAAACAAACAAAAAAAACACTCATTTCACTTTCCCTAGTGAAAAAAAAAATACAAAAATGTATTTGAAATACATTTATTTTGTGCTAAGTATACCACAAATACATTAACATATTTATGTGTCCATAAAAAGTGGAACAAATAATTGTAATTAATTTAGCAAAAATAGTGCTGAGGTCCAACTGAATATACAGTTAATTATATCTGATTGTGATAAAGTGGACCTGTTGCTAACATACTTCAGGTACACTTTAAATATCTTGCATTTAAAGACTGATATTATAGAGAGATCATACAGTCCTTATTAATAGTGACAGTAAAACATATTTTAGGCATAATTCTCCAAAATAGAAATAATCCAAATAAAGTTTAATATTTTATATCAGTAAGTCAAGTAAGTGATGTCAATAAATACTAATAGGTTTGAAGTATAAATGAAATTAATGAAATGGGACACTTTTTCTGAACATTTCTCTTGTATAATTCCACCCTGATCTCATGACGAAAACATACCTGTGGGAACTTTCACAAGACGCAAAATATGTACCGCCATGTACATTTCGTGACATATTCGATGTTATATGTCCACTGAGCGGCACTAAAAGAGTGTTCAGTTTTTTTCCCCCAGAACAGATGAACGTAAATATAGTACATTTTATGTGACGTTGGTTTTGTATGTGTTACCGCGGTTCTGACTTGAAATGTCCGTTGAGTGGTGCTATAACTCTGATGCACTGTGATGTTTTAAAATAACATACCATCTGCACTACACCTAAGCCTACCCGATAGTATGAACAAAAGAAAATATGACATAAAATTGCAAGCATGCTGTTTTAGCCTGTTTTTCAACCGGAATTTTTCACGGAAAAATTACCCCAAGGACTGCCCTATTAAATCAACTAAGTCCAATTAAGCTACTGAGGAAGCTTGTTACAAACTGAAAGCAAAACATATGGTGCTGTAATCATAACTTCAATCAAACGATTACAAGTGCTTGCTGTTTTACCACCTCTAGTGTTCATTTCTGTTAGAAACTGCAGTGATATGTACTTATCGGTACGCATTTCGAGTCTTGCGAAAAAGTTCCCACAGGTACGCTTTCGTCATGAGACCGGGTAGTATAATTCACCATCTTACACTTTTTTATTCACTCCTGTATCTTAGTAGCAGCATAATTAAAAAGATAGTTCACCCAAAACTGTAGCCTGTTTTTCGATCTCTCATCTTTCAGCTCTTTCATAGTGAGTCGTGTTTTTCACAGGATTCGTACCCAGGAAGCTACGAAGAAAGCTTGTTACATCCAGAAAGCGAAACATATGTGACCCGGGACCACAAAACCAGTCATAAGGGTCAACTAAAATTGAGATGTATGCATCATCTGAAAAAATAGGCTTTCCATTGAAGTATGGTTTGTTAGGATAGGGCAATATTTGGCCAAAATACAACTATTTGAAAATCTGGAATCTGAGGGTGCGAAATAATTAAAATGTTGAGAAAATCCCCATTAAAGTTGTTTAAATAAAGTTCTTAGCAATACATATTCCTAATCAAAAATTAAGTTTTGATATATTTATGAAAGAAAATTTACAAAATGTCTTCATGGAACATGATCTTTAATCTCAATGATTTTTGGCATAAAAGAAAAATCTATCATTTTGACCCATACAATTATTTAGTTAGTTATACTTTATTGCTCAGCCTTGGCTGAAAATTGGTCTTTGGTCTCGCTTACATACAACAATGCAATACAATGCCACATATTCCTACAATTGACAACACATCAAATAAATACTTAATACATTCACCCCTCCTAAACCCAGTCCTATCCTTTATTTAAAAGACCTACTGCATA
>JAHKKF010513476.1:13220-56490 GCA_019740295.1 Labeo calbasu
GCAACAACTTTCCAATATGTGCGCCACTGACGTCACCGTCTGTGCTTCCAGGTCAGAGAGCAACTGTCCATCAAAAGCTCATTAGCCAATCAGAGTAGATCGCTGTTAAGCCCGCCCCCACGAGAGGTTTGTGCCAAAACAGCAAACGAAAAGACTGACAGAGTTCATTTTTTCATTTTCTTCTTTTGCAGTGGCATATTTTTGATCATTTCTTGGAAAGTTACATTCAGTTTCATAAAGTTACGTTCGTTCTTATTGGCACAAAAATAATCCCATAAAAATCCAGCAATGTTCTGATAAAATTGTTAACTGTACTTCTACCTGTATTTTTTTTAACACAGTGTTTTAGAATCATTTTAAACTAGTGACTGCTTCGACAGACACAAACATCAAGAATCAGTGTATGAATCTCAACAATGGTGATGCTTCATGCCGCAATGCATTCTGGGAGCCCTAGATGAGTTTTGTATGATGCAGCCATAATACATTGTAGCAAGTCACCACTGTTGAGATTCATACACTGATACTTTATCTTTGTGTCAAAGAAACATAGCTGTAAGGTCAATGTGTAATCAAGTTACACTAGATGAAATCTGATCACTATATCACTATCATCATAGATGACCATCAGCTGACTCTCATGCTGTTTTTGCCGCAACAAACACAACCACAGTAGCTGGTAAAAAGATTGAAAACTCAGGAGTCAGTTTGCCCAACTAAAGCAGACACTTCTCACCATAATGGTAACATCAGACCAAACTATTACTTTCAAATGGATGTTGACATTTAAACCTGTGTTAAACTCAATAAGACATTGTGTAAATAAAGGTTATGCTTGCCTGTTTGAGACCGGTAACATGTGCTTCAAAAATAATAAGTGTTTATTGTGATAAAACTTGTTTTATTTGTGTCCGAAAAACCATTGTCAACTATGTTACTCACTACACCCCCAGCAAGGAATGGTTTGTCCCATTCGTGCAGAATTTGCACAGTATAATGATATTTTGTCTAGAAGCACATGGATGAAACACTAGAAGTTATGTTCTGTCTCTTTTCCTAATATCGGTTAAACTAGCAAACCTGTGTCAAGAGTGGATTAATTGTCTGTCAGTGTTACACAACTATTATTGCTGCAAATTTTAACAAGACAGTTTAACTAAAACATATGTTTTGTTTATGAACTTTTTTTTTTTTTAATCATACCAATATGCTCAGTAGTTCTAGGCTTCAAAGTTGAGCATAGGCCCAAAACACTAAAAATGTCAACTAAGTTACCTGTCAACTGTCTTACCCAGTAAAGGTAACATGGTGGACAGTAGCAAACATAGATGGTATTTTATGCACATATTCCTACAGATCAACTTTATTTATATAGCACGTTATACAATATAGATTCAAAGCAGCTATATAAGGTCATGTTTGGGTTTTCGGGAAAAAAGGAAAACTTTTTTCATTACAAATTCTAAATGTACCCCTAATTATAGAATGACCCATTTAAAATTTTTAGGTAGGAATAAATTCTCACAATGTATACTCAAAATCCCATTTCAACACGCTCAAAGACAAAAGACAATACAAAAACACTTCAAATGAACAGGTGAAATATTCAGCTCAATTCTTTCAGTAATTCATGTCATGTGATGTATGTATGTCAAAAATATGTTTTCGTCAGCAGTAACAGCTTTACTTCTTGAGAAAATGGCAGGAGCTACACTGTGGTAAACATTGCCCTGTCCCAACTTTTTTGAAACATGTTGCAGCCATCAAAATAAAATTACTTTTATTTTTCCCTCAGTTTAAACATTTGCTTTCTACTGGTTTAAACTTTTACAGATGCTCCAGAAGGAAACACAATGCATTAAGAGCCGGGGAGTGAAAACTTTTGAACAGGATAAAGATGTCTAAATTTTTAATTTGCCATTTAGCACAGCCCTTCAGAAGCAACAGAAAATACTTGCATGTTTCCCTAAGACAAGTATAATTTATCTTGATCTTCAGATTCAAAAAGTTTTCACCCCCTGCATCTTAATGCATCGTGTTTCTTTCTGGAGCATCAGCGAATGTTTGAACCTATTTTAACAGTTGTGTTTGAGTCCTTCAATTGTCCTCAGTGTGAAAAGATGGAGCTCAAACTCATACAGTCACTACTGGAAAGGGTTCAAATATGCAAAAGATGCTGGAAAACTGAAGAATCTGCAGGACCTGAATGATTTTTCTGAAGAACAGTGCTATAGTTTAGTTGTTCAGAACAAACTATAGGGACTCATGAACAACCATCACAAAACAAAACAAACAGTCGTAGATCATCCAGGTAACCACACACAGTATTAAGAACCAAGGTTTCCCAAACATTTGAAGGGGGTTATTTTAATAATTCAGCTCCGTATCAAGGCTTGTATTGTTTCAGTGAAATGATGTCACTACTGAAGTTGGAAGCCTCGTTTGATTTCAGTGCTTCGAGAAAGAATTCACTTTTGTAGGAATCCAGCCTAAAGACAGTGGAAAAATATTATTTTTAAATTTCCATTCCACTGCCTTCTGTCCAGTCTACATTAATTATTTTTACCCTCTTTTATTAAGCCTAAATAACTCCACAATTTACAAATAATAAGTTACAAACATATGAAACATTCTGAAACAAAACTGAGCATATGTAATTATTTATTGTATATGTGTTTACTATGTAAGTGTATAATATGTTAATATATACAGCCTTTTTTTTTTGTCACACTCCTGACAAATTTTCCTTGCTCCTTATTTCGATTGACCAGCAGGTGTCCCTAGCGTGCATTCATGAAAAACTTTTAACCACATCTGCCTGGAAAGCTTAAAGCTTCATGAAGCTTCATCTCGCCACCAGTATTTGAAGCAGCACTGTGCAGACCGGTCTGAGCATGACATTTAAATACGAGGACACACCAATACACCATAGACTGTGGGATACACAAATAAGAAACGAAAGGCATCCACAAAAGCTTCTTCTTCAATGGATTTTAACGGCAGCTTACCATCCTTGATGTTGCACTACTGTCATCTTCTGGAGTTAATTATTGCCTACACAGCAACACGTCATTCTCGCCGTTAGTCTTGTATTTACTAAAAAAGCAGATCAAGTTTTTTCTTTCCTTGTCCACTCCCACTGCATTCCAGTATGTCCTTTATTTCATATGTTAGTCATAATCTTTCCATGTCTGTTATCATGTCCTTTCTCTCGTATTTTCTGCAAAAATAAAGCACATGCATTTTTTTTTTTAAGTTTGCTTGGTTATTTTGTCTGTGCTTTCATTTCCTATGATGATTACATACACTGAAATTCAAATTTATACAGCCTCATTGCATTTTTTTTTTTTTTTTACTATTATTAATCCTTATTAATCGTTATTTCATTATTATTAATCAATCATTAATCATTATTTCACAAGGTAGCTCCTAAGAATTCCTGGCCATATCTACACAAGACAGAGACCAAGTGACTACAAAGCAATAATCTCCATGGGTGACATATCTAATAATAGCTACTTCTTCAATATATGAGTCAAACTGAAACCTTCTATTGGCGTATGTATACAGAAATGTGGTTTGATCTGTTGTTGTTTTTTTTTTTTGTTTTTTTTATAAATGTGGTTTGTGTGAGTGTGATCTGCTTGATGGCTCCAGAAAACCCATCTTAGTGACCATCCTAAGACCATTTCACACTTTACGAGCAAAATATTGAATATGCAATAAATATATTTTTGCAAAAAATAATATAGAATAGAATATTTATAACCAATGCATGCAAGAAGAGTGCATACATGTGTAGTGAGTGGGTGGTGCTCAAATATTATTGGTGGATGAATCACATGCAGTTTAACACTGTCCTTTTAGTTCACAATCTGTCAAATACGTGTTCGCACACTTCAAGTGCTGTTATCTGAAAATGGTTCACATGTTTGTTTTGTTCTGCTTGTGGCTTTTGGTTGGTAAGTTACAATCCTATTCATTTTAAGACATCACTTTGTGCTTTAATTTTAATCTGATCGATTGTATTTGCAGAGATGTAATACAGTGCTAAAAAAGTAGTTTTTAATTAGCAACAGGGCTCCAGAGCATGTTTTTCGGCACACGTTAACAGAAATCAAGGCCTTTAAAGATTGAACCAGGCTGCAATTTTGTTCTGTGTGGAATATTTAAGTAAATGATCAAATCTGTGACTGTTTATTAGGTGTGTTTGCTGATACAGATACAGTGAAGTCAGTGTCAGTGCTGGAGGGAGATTCAGTCACTATAAACACTGGTCTTACTGAAAGAATATATGATGATCTGATTCTGTGGAGGTTTGGAACCGAAAACACTTTAATAGCTGAAATGATTGTAATGGCTGACAGCATGACTGAATACAATGATGATCTTGATGGGAGATTCAGAGACAAACTGAAGCTGGACGAAACTGGATCTCTGACCATCACAAACATAACAACTCAACATGCTGGACTCTATCAACTACAGACCAACAGTGTGAGCAAGAATTTCAGTCTCACTGTCTATGGTGAGCTAAATGTTGTTACACCTTTTTATTTACCTTTAAAGTACATGTATTTTAATGTTTACCTTATTTAAAATTATTTTGATTATTGATTAATAATTTGTGTGTGTGTGTTCAGTACTGTGTGTGTGCTCTTGGATGGGTTGAAATGCAGAGCACAAATTCCAAATATTGCGTCACCATACTTGGCCACACATCACATCCTTTCCTTTCCTAATAAAATAAGTAATTTCAATTAAGCATAACTTTCTTCTTTGCTACTTGTCCGTATGTGAAATAATCTTTTATTACTGTGGAGAGAGGAGTGAAGATTGTTCTCATATAAGACACACACTGATTAATGCTGCAATAAACACTTTCTGATCTAGTCTTATTTCTTTTTTTTTTTCAGCTCGTCTGCCTGTTCCTGATATATTTATCAGAGACTATTCATCATCATTATCATCATCATCATCATATTATTATTATTATTATTATTCATTGTTGTGTTCAGTGATGAATGTGAGTCGTGCGAGTCTCTCCTGGTACAAAGGAAACAGTTTATTGTCCAGCATCAGTGTGTCTGATCTCAGCATCAGTCTCTCTCTACCTCTGGAGGTGGAATATCAGGATAAAAACACCTACAGCTGTGTGATCAACAATCCCATCAGCAACCAGACCAGACAACTGGACATCAGCAAACTCTGTCACACATGTTCAGGTACGCAATACTGATATAAGCATCTATTGCATATATTCACTTTAGTAATTTGTTGATTTTACTGAGACAGATAACTTAAGATGCCATAAATGATAAATGAAATGATGAATGAGCTTCTGTCATCATTTAGCCTAGCCTACCAGGCTAAAAGTTTAGTAAAAGGTTCAGTTTTGAGTTCATCTGGAGACTAAAGTCGTTTTAATAAAAACAGTTTATTTATTTATTTATTTATTATTTGTTTATTTATTTACAGCAGTCCACATTCATTGTTGTGCTACTGTTGAAGCTGTGATCCGATTGGTCGTCACTGTTCTGATGGGTGTGGCTGCTGCGGCTGCTGTTGTTCTTCTGGTCAGTGACGTCAAATCTACAAGATGTTAAAATAAAACAAAACAGATATCAAAGATATTCTGATATGTTTTGTAGTTTTAATGCTAAAGATGAAAATATGTGTGGTTTGATTGTTTAGTGAACGGTGAAACGAATCGTTGCTTACCAATGCTTTTCTCGGAACTCGATTTGAAAATGTTCCCGAATCTGGTTTACTGAGGCCATCTGGTGACCAAAACAATGAATATTCTTAATGTTTAATTTTTTGTTTGTCTTTCATACTATGCATTTTACATTTTTTTTGTTAATTACACTGTTTTATTAATTTATGTTATGTCGCTATTTTCATTTTATTTTATAATTGTATGCAGCAACCATGAAAATGCAAATGTAATATTTGTCACACCAATAAATCACCACAGAATTGAACTAAAAACTGAATATTTACCCAGTGATATTTATATAAATATTTACCAACCAATATACATCTATGAATCATACATAGGCCTATATTATAACTGTAGGGGTGGAATAAATTTGAACGGTGGTTAAATATGAACACATTTACAGCATTTAAAAGTTTATTTAAAAATACTGAAAATCGGCAATATAGAGCAACAGACTGATCAGAATTTCAGCAGTAGTCTATAGCAAATAACAAACAACAACAACAACAAAAAGTCTGTGCACACACACACCTCTGTATAGCTATCTTTGTGAGGACATACATTGACACAGTGCAATCTCTAGCTCCTTACCCTAAACCTACCAATCAGAACTAAGTGCCTAAACCAAACCCTTACCTTAAACCTAACCTTTACCCAATTATACCCTGATCCCTAAAATCAAGTCTTGGCCCTCAAATAAGCTTTAAAGGGGTCTCCGAAAGTGAGGACAGGCCAAAATGTCTTCACTTTACAAAATTGTCCACTCTAATGGTCTAAATCTTAAACTGGCCCTCACAAAGATAGCTGCACAAGTGCGCACACACACACACACACGCATGTTGTTTCCATGTTTTATGGGGACATTCCATAGGTGTAATGGTTTTTATACTGTACAAACCCTATTTTCTATTGCCCTACACCTACCTTATACCTAAACCCTCACAGGAGACTGCACACTTTTACTTTCTCAAAAAAAAAAAAAAAAAAAAAGATTCTGCATGATTTATAAGACTGTTTCTTCATGGGGACCTCACAAGGTCAAAATTTACTGGTTTTACTATCCTTGTGGGGACATTTGATCCCCATAACGTGACAAATACCAGGTGCACACACACATGCACACACAATAAGGTCAAATCTACAGAGAGACTTTTGTAGGTGTCTAACATATAACAATTATGCAGTTTTACCGCGCCATAGTCCAGACCAAAATAATCAGATTCCCCGGTATAAATAAAACTAGTAGAGCATGTGGAGGCTGATGCTACCTCAAATCTATGACCAGGATAAAGCAAACTGAAGGCTCAGGATTGAATGGAGCAGTAGGCACTTCACCTGAGACCTCCTAATTTCTGTCTATCACTGATGTTATCAAGTTGTACTGGAGAAGGCTAAGCAAATTACACTTTTTTTGTAAAAAGCAAGCAGTAGGCGGGTGGCAATATGTCACCACAGACCTCTGACTAATATCAGACTGGCGAGTTTGTGATCGTATGATCCACGGAAAAAGGCCAATGTGAGACATAGAAGAGGCTTCGGGTATCTGACAAACTGATAATTAAAAGTATGGGATTTTCAGATAATCAAATAATTAAAAATTAGTATAATCGATATTTGTGATCAGTGTAAATTTAGAGAAAGCACCTAAATTTTAACGATCACATAAAATTGGAATCAGATTAAACATGGAGCTAGATTAAAATTAAAACTAAATCCTAATAAATTAAGTGAACTTTGCAACGGCGCTGTGAAAAGACCGAACATGCATTAAACCTTCAACCAGGCCACTGGATTCGTTTGGGCCGGTGGATGGACCCTTACAGCCTAACAGATAAGAGTTGAGAATACGCTTTCCCTTTGTTAACTGAGTCGGACTTGCAGGGGCAGAGCCAAAAATATTCGGGGCTTAGCCCAAATCCAGTTGGTCCAGGCGTCTTTTTGTTTTTTCCCATGTAGGGCAGCTATAATACTCAGTCTTCATCATTCTGAAATCATAACACACTCTGATTTTCACTCTGCACCCAAAAAGAGGCAAAATTTGTGTGATGTAAATAGCTATTTTAAAGTTACATAACATAGGTAGTTTAGGAATTGTGGCGTTAACAGCTTTACTACTTTTTGGCGTTATAATTTGAAAGATGAAAATAAATGCAATGACTTTAATTTAAATATAGCAAAGAAAACAACAAGATGTTTAATCTGTGTGTAATCAGATGGATGGATTCAGTTTATTAAAAGACACATGCTATTGATTTTATATGGAAAAAAAAACTACACTATTGTGGGAAAATATAATGACATGATAAAATATTGTTTTGGGGTTGTAATAAAAATAAAAATCTAATTAATTAAACCGACTGCTGTATTTTAAATCGGGCTTAATATGTTTTTCTTTCTTTCTTTCTTTCTTTCTTTCTTTCTTTTTAGGAAAGATGTTATGTGTAGGCTGTTACATGGCGTCGGTATGTGAACAAGCTATGAACAAATATAGTGGAAAATATTAAATATATTTAGCTGCTCCAGGAATTTAAAACAGAGATCCTGCATTACAATAGGCTAATGTTATTGATAGTTACTCACGTCAGCATTTTCTTGACCTTTACAAATACAAACAGCCTGTGGCGCCATGAGACCATTGAATTCGCTTGAAATAGAGCGCCAACTAGTGTTCAAAACAGAAATTAAGGTGGAGTCAGTAAGATGCTCAATAATATTCCGTCCATTCATTATTTGTCTTATCATATTGTCAAATGAGGTCTGGAGTCTATATCAGCATCAAGGGACACCAGAACAGAACAGAAATCCATCACATCACAATCCATCAAGGACATATAGAGGAGCAGTAGAACATCACATCATTTATTTATTTATTGTACGTTTTTGGTTCTGGTATTTTCCTATTCTTCTTATTCCTATTTGTTGTTAAGCTGTGAGCTCCAAGCTGAATCAAAGTAATACAAACTTTAATTTGAAGCATTAAATTATATGCAGGTTACAAATAAGGGCAATGGGGAAAACAATGTATGTAATCAAGCTTTCACACTGGAGGAATTTTTTTATAGTTCCTATAAGAGCTGGCAGAAGTACCCGCATTTTGGCAGGAACTGAGAATAATTTAAGGGACTGTTTTAGTGGAACACAATCAGCTGCTCTTATTAGATCACACTCAGCACAAGATCACATTTTAGCACTTCCAGTTATTTTCTCCCTAGAGGGAATGAAATACAGTCATCTGATACACTGTGAAAATGACTGTACAATAGAGTCCACTGGCTACAACATCGCATAACATTTTATTATTATTATTATTTTTATTATTTATTTTGTGTGTGTGTGTGTGTGTGTGTGTTTGTTTGTTTTTTACATGAAGCAAAAGGTTTGAAAATGACAGATTTTTTCTTTCCAGGCCTTTTTTCTTTCCAGAGTCTCATTCATTGTGAAATGTATCAACAGTTGTGCAATTAATTATGAATTTACACCATAAAGTAAATCCATTTCCATTTCATAACCCTTTGAATGGACATCTACAGTATGTTTGAAAATAATGAGATACAATAAATTACAGTAAATAACATGTACAGTGGATCATCTGCATTGGCTGAATACCTGTGAAACAAACTAAACTTGAATACAGTCTGCTCAGAAGCAGTCTATGTTTAGGGAAATGCTATGGCTACTTACATCATGTAAAAAGTACCTCAGTTTTTGGAACTGAAAGTTGAGGTTATCTGTTTACTCTGAGCAAACTTTCCCAGGTATGTAACATAACTTGATTTCTGAAATACCCTGGGTAAAAACAAAATATGTTTTGCCAAATAACAGATACATGTTTTGTTTTGTTTTAGAGATGGCCAATTCATCACAGCATATGAGCAGGAGCTGTAAAGAAATTCTGATTCTATTTATAGAATTTAAACCATTAATATTAAGAACAATTTTTGAGGTATATAAAAGAGATACATAAAAAATATGTAAAATTAAAATGATGTTATGGTAACTGCACAATCAGATCATGATTCCACATTTTTCCTGTAAAAAAACAATGAATCATAGAATGCACAATATAATGAACATTATAATTTAAAATTACAGAACACCACCACATCTAGCATCTGCCACTAAACAAGATGGGTTTGAAATATTGATTTTCCATTGGGGTGATTTTGTCAGGACAGTGAAAGGAGACAAATCTGAAATTAAGATAATTAAGATAAGTCTTACCTCATTGTTGGACTCCCTGAGTTCTTTGTTGGACTCTATTCCATCCTGCATTGAAAAATAATGAATAACACAATAGCACAAAATGAAATGCTAATTTTGAAAAATAAAGTTCTTTTCCTTTTGATATATATCTGAAGATGATACTTGCCCCTTGTAGAGTTTCTGCAACAAATGATGATGATGATGATGCAAATTAAAATGATCAGAACACTACTTAAAACCACTGATGCTATAGAGCCTGGGTGTTCAAAGTCTGATACTGTAGACACTAAAGAGAAAGAGTCATTAGTGATAACATGTCTGATCCGCAAAAAAAATACAGTGAACTTGGACTAAAAATATGAATTTGTTAGTGTTGAAGACAAATCATAAATAAGCATAAATATATATAGAGAGAGAGAGAGAGAGAGAGAGAGAGAGAATTTTAATTTGATTTGATTTGATAAGATTTGATTTTGAATTTATTTATTAAAATATAACCCCTTGAGATGATCCATCTCATTTTCAGGGGGATCCCAACAGCACATACAATATCACATAAAACAATAAAAATTACAACACAACAGGAAAGAAAAGGGGGGACAAAATAAACTTTAAATGATAATTTACACTCTATTTGTTATTATTGCATACTCTAGTAAACTTTGACATATTATACCCAAAGATTCTTCATACACTGGACTACCAGTAAAATTGATAAAGATTTGGGACCAAAATTTGATTTGACACTTTGACCTGACCATGTTTTGTTACACACCCTTCTATCAAAGTTATCTGACATTATCAAGATGAATTTGTTCTGTCACAGTTAAACCCTGAGTTATTGTCATATTTTATTACCATTTTCTGAACTATAGTGAATAAACTGTGATAATGTGAGAAATGCTGAAGGTGTCTACATAATTTTGGAGTACATATATATACATTCACTAGTCAACATTTGAAGTGGATCAAAAAAGTTAATCAAAGTTGTCCAAAGACAATATCGGTACAGTTTTGGTTTTAGGACAACTTTAATAAAAGGTTTTGATCCACTGCAAATGTTGACTACTGTATAAATATATGTATGCATATATATATATATATATATATATATATATATATATATATATAACTTAAGGTAGCAGCTATTTACATTAAGTATAAACAGAATATTTGCACATAGTGAAAACAACATATCTTCTTACTCAAACTTAGGTCGATCGTGTCAAAAATGACTGCGGCAAGGCAGGCTATTTGCACTTAGTGTAAATAGACACTCCAATAATGGCATTTAGTGCAAATATGTTAATTCCAGAACAAAGTAAGACATCCAAATCAAAATAGAAATCACTATTATATTAAAAGTCATGTGCTACTCACCAGTGTCACCAGTGACAAAAACACTGAATCTCTTAAGTATGGTGTTCCCGCTGCGGCTGATTTCTAGGCAATAAAACCCAGTATGTTCAGATCTAGTGTCTTTGATGGTGAGAGATCCATTTTCATGATAAAGGATCCTGTCTTTGAATCTCTCATGTATAGAAAAGACTGGATCTGTTCCATCAATTTTAGATATAAGAGTATCATTATCTTCAAACTTCCACAGCAGTTTATCGTACTTCTTCATATCAGTAACACCAGTGTCTAGAGTAACAGATTCTCCCACTTTTGCTGTTCTGTATTTCACTCTACCTGATACAGAATCAACCACATGATATGGTTGAAAAATGAGAAAAAAAAAAAAAAAAAAAAAATTAACATATACTCAGAGATTTATAATAATATTTATAACAATCTCATTAAAACACCATTTGTACATTGTCTCAATGACACCATGATACAGCTATGTTCAGTTTGTGTACAAATGCAAAGTAATTTAGTAATTTTACAGTTATATAATACTGTAATACATTTAAAAGGCTTGAGCTACTTACTGCAGACATTAACCATGAAACTCTTGTGCACAGTGTGTCTTTTGTTGAACATCTGTATATGATAGTCTCCAGCATGTTCAGTTGTGATATTTGTGATAGTCAGAGATCCAGTTTGAATGTCCACCTTCAGTCTGTTTCTGAATCTCCCATTCAGAACAACATCATATGTAGTGAAATTTTGGCCAGCTCTACTGATTTCCGCTATTGTATAATCTTTATATTCAAACTGTATCTCATCATATATTTCAGTAATATCAGATTTTAGAGTGACTGAATTTCCCTCCATTACTGATACTGACTTCACTGCATCTGAACAAATGGAGAACAGAAACAGTTCTGTAAATAACAGTACAGGTTACAACTAAAAAAGACATGAAAGCAATTAACAGGAACTCTTTCCTATCTGACACGGTTATTAATTTTACAATTTGTTTGGACAACACCCCTGAGGTAAACACAATGCTTATGTCCTTCAGAGAATGTGCATTCCATGAATGAACATGTTCAGTTGCAAGATGGAATATGCAAAAACAAATTACAAAAGGCTAGAAAAAGAAATGTTCTGATATTTGTTGATATTCTGGCATTTGTCTTTCTGTGTAAGTACTTGAATTTAGTCATGAAATACTGAGTTTTGTACCCTGTACAAAATTTAGTCCACAGAACTACTCAGGTTACATAATGGACAAAAGTAGTGAATACACCTCACATTTAGTTGTGAGCTTTCTACACTTCTAAGGAGAGAATGAACTTGTGATTTTTAGTTCTTAAAGTACTCACCGAAAATAGTAATATTGAATCTCTTCTGTATGGTATGAGTGCTGCTGATTATCTGTAGGTTATAAATCCCACATTGTTCTCTTCTAAGGCTCCTGATTTTGAGAGATCCAGTTTCACGATCCACCTCCAATTTATTTAAGAATGCCTTGACATTATGTCCATTTATGGGCAGAACTTGGGACGTTTTATTGAAAGTACATATTACAGTGTTTCCAAACATCCACTGTATTAGATGATTTTTCTGTATTTCAGCAGCATCTGTGTGTAGAGTAACAGAATCTCCCTCCATGATTTGCACAGTCTCAACCCCATCCCTTTCATCAGACACAACTGGAGAAAATGCAAAACAGGGATCAGAGATCAAACTTCTAAAAGCAGACAAAATTGAGACTGCTACTAAATCACAGAATATAGTTGTTAGTTTACAGTGAGTTGACAGTTTGAATGTTCCTCTTTTCAAAGATCTGACGTGAATTGTTCCATTGTTGATTTCAGTATGGTTACAAAGCTGGGCATATTCAAATTCACATTAGACACTTTTAACATTATAACAGTACTTGAGATTATCAATGTCATATTTTGTGCCACAACATTGCAGTCTATTGGTTAGAGAGTTATATTTGTAACCAAAAAGGTTGCAGGTTCGAGTTTCAGATCCGTCAGGAATTGTAAGTAGAGGGAAGTGAATGTGAAACTAATGATTAGACTGGGGAAAAAAAAAAAAAACCTGACATACTTACCACTCACATTATATAACATGTCTTTGTTTTTGCCATGGATGCTTAGTTTATAAAGTCCAGAATGTTCAGTTCTGATGTTTGTGATGACAAGATCTCCAACCTGCTGGTCTATGTGCAGTCTGTCTCTGAAACTCCCACCAATAACATCAGTATATACAGTCGTTGTATTAGCTAAGCTATTGACTCTAGCTATGAGAATGCTGTTTGGTCCAAACCTCCAGTCTATCACATGCCCTTTCTCTACTTCAAGAAGACTGGTGTGGAGAGTGACAGAATCGCCCTCCTTCACTGACACTGACTCACTAACTGGATCACAGAAAACACCTGAAATGAAACATAAAACATTGTGTGTCACACTGTTTCTGTGTTTGCAGAAAAGCACAAAGATTAAGACAAGTAGAATGAATACTTTATTCAATAAAATAAACTTAAAAAAAAAAAAAAAAAAAACACAGGATAACACATGGGAAATGCTAACCACACTAATGCCAACATGAACAAGAACTTACAAAGAAAAACTTAAACACAGATGTATAATTTATTATGAAAAAAATAGGTAAACAAAATTAACTAATCAATCAGTAGTCATAAACTAATGTACAACAAAAATAAAGGGAACAAAGGTCAGTTCTTCATACCTCACTTAATGTATCTGAGATGATTTGACAGATGCCAGATTCTCTAAATGACTGTGTACATGTGCACCAATAATGCAAATTTCCAATCATCACAGTAAGATGTTCACATGACACAAACAAGCCTCTGCCTGTAACTCAATAAGTATAAAAGTTTCTGTCATCATTTACTCACCCTTGAGTTGTTCCGAACCTGTACAAATTGCTTTGTTCTGCTGAACACCAAGATATTTTGTTGTTACATATACACCAAGATATATGTTTGTTACCAAGCAGATCTTGAGTCCCATTCACTTCCATAATAGGAAATTACTATGGTCAATGTGACCAAAGATCTGTTTGGATATTGATATATTGTCTTTGATATTGTTTGGAACAACTCTGATGACAGAAATTTCATTTTTGAGTGAAGTATCCCTTCAAAATCCATTCATATTCTTTTTTGACAAAATGATGTCAGTTGTAAAATGACCCCATAAAATAGCCCACAAGTTTAATTTTTGTAATAATAAAAATAAAGAATTTTTCAAAAGTCAGGCTTCAAAATCTTTTTTTTTTTTTTTAAAGAAAAAATATGCTTTTGAAGTGAAACGTAATGTGCTATGAGAATCATGTATCTTACCGTTTAAGAACAAAAACACAACGAACATGAAAATGTTCTCCATATGGCTGTCGATTTCTTGAAATCGTGTTTTAATAAACCTGACCGGTGGTTTGTCTTAATCCTCTGTCTCTGTTTTCCTGATAGTACTCGAAACTACGGATGGTCATTTTTTTAAAGATGCTTTATGAAACTTCGAAACCTTTATGAGCCTTTGGTTTCGAATCAGTGATTTGGAACGTGTATAGGCTTCGTTACGTCATAACTGTTTCGAAATGTTTGGAATTTTTCGAAAAAGCCTGTAATGCAAATATATATATAAGTAAATAGCAGCTATTTAGTGATTACTGCATTCTCAGTTTCCTCAAAATTGATAAAAGAATACATATTATACAGACACTTAATATTTAATTGTATTAGATGATTAGTTAAGCATTAATAGATTACATTATATAAAACATTTGTAATGTTTGTAAACGTCGTTAATGCATACCTGGCCAGGAGATTTGTTGCATTTACACTGTTCGACCAACAGGAGTCACCAGTGTGTAGCGTTTCGAAACAGCGAATCATTTGGTTCAATTGATTCGAATCTTTGAAAAGCTTCATTTCCTCCATCACCACATGATTATAACGACTGAGAACGCAGTACTGTGATCTGAAATGGCTGACTACAATAAAGAAATTTAACGGCTCAGCATTTTTGACAGGAACACAACTTGATAACAGCAGAATAGACACTCTTCTAAAGAAAAATAAAAAAATAAAAAAACACCATTACATAACTCCAACACTCTACCGCCATCTAAGGGTTAAGGGACACGTAACATGTAACTACAGTAAGTGTTTATACCGCCAATACAAAATATGAAATGGGCAATATGGGCGCAAGTTTGACCTATAACATATACCAGCCAAAGTAAAAGTCTCTGTATGGAATTAAATACGCAAACAGTGCCTGCTGGGAAATCTGTGACTAGATGAGTATTGAAGATAAATGCACTGTTACATGTTAATTTACCACACAGTGATGTAGGTCTCAACTGGCAGAAATCGACTTGTCATGGCTTTACGTGATTCAACATTTCTTTCTCCTGCTGATTACATTGCACTTATCATGATTATTTATGTGAACACCAGCTTGAAACCCTGGGGAAAAATTGGGTTTTGGAGCAGAAATCAAATCTGCTTATAGGCACTTCAAAAAGAGAATTGATGCTCATAAATGCATGTGTGTTTTGTGAACAGCTTGGTTTGTAAGTCAAAATGAAACTTCTTGAGGTTTGACAACTTTACATCTGCACAGAAAAGTGCTCGGATTGGTCCATACAGAAAACTATGATAAAAGCATTAAAAAGTTGGTCCCAAACTTTTCATCCTTAGGACATGGTGGCATGTACTGATTGTAAATTTGGAATAGCATACAATACCATATTATACAAAACTTTATGTGCAAAAATAGTGCTACTATATATCAAATTTAGTTTTTTTTTGTTTGCTTGGATATAAGCCTGTAAACTGTTGCATGTGAGCATGTATTCTTAAACTTAATATTTCAAAGTCCCAGTCAAAACAACATTTTGTCTGTGTAACAGAGTATCCACACACAGTCTGTTACTTATACTGTTTACCACAATCTATGCACAGATTGTGGTAAAAAGTAAAAGTAACAGCTGCAAAGCACACAAAAAGGCGGACACACTCTATCACTAGATTGAGTCTCACAGACAGTTTAAATCTCGAACGCATTGGATTGTCTCTATATGGCTTTACTATAAACCACAGACGAGGTTAATCATTGCAGATTTCTTGAGTGGTACTATTTCAGACCCCTGAAAGGAAATGTTTCACTCATTTCTTTTTTGCTGTCTGTGTTTTTGGCGTCTGGCTGGTAAGTTAAAGACATGTTGTTCCATTTTCATCAGATTTATTGCACTGTGAGATCCAGATTTAACAATTTTAATTTTTTAAAGATTGCATTCATTTCAAAATTGCAGCTTATTTTACATTAACAATACATTCATTGTGCCAAACTTGCTCTGTTTTCTAGTGTTTTGTAATGCTGTGAAGATGATATCTGTGATGGATGGACGTTCTGTCACTTTACAAACTGCTACTGAAATACAGAAAGATGATCTTCTAATGTGGAAGTTTGGAGCTGAAAAGTCTTTGATAGCTGTAATCAATGCAGAGGCTGGAAGCTTCAACACATATGATGGTCCTGATGGGAGATTCAGAGACAGACTGGAACTAGACAAAAAAACTGGATCTCTGACCATCACAAATACCACAAGTGAACATGCTGGACTTTATCTGATAATCATCAGCGGTAAAACAGTGACTGAATACAGATTTAATGTTACTGTCTACGGTGAGTATAGAATTAATGTATGACTCGCTTGAATACACGTTGTTTCATATTTGTACTCATTCTTGCTGTAATAATACAAACTAACAAAATGATTTATACGTTTTGGACAGCATGATCAGTATTTTGAGCCTGTTAATTTTCTGGCTTGCTTGGTATATGTTTGTAAATTTGGTAGTTGAATCACAGGATTTGAAGTATTTAAGAGTTTTTTTCACACTATCCAGAAGGCTAATTCACAATGCATTAGCATACATTGACCAAAGTGGGCAATCCATTCAACACATCAAAAAACAAGTGCCAACCAACACTAACAAATGCTAAAAGAACACACACTGATCCAACAAAACCCGACAAACTGTGTTCATTGTTCCGCATTCATTGTTTTATTGTGACCTTAACATTTGAACTTTTTCATGTAGTACAAGTTAACATTTAATGTTGACTAAAATTAAGGCAGCACAAACACTTACTTTTTTAAGCTTTTTAAAGTTGCTTTTTTACAGTGTATCTCAACTGTATCTCAAATTAGGCCTGTACACACTTAATTAAGGTAAGACTACATCTAACCAGAGGTCATAACCATTACCATAGAACCAGCTTGACCAACTTAACTTCCTTTAATGGTAACTTTATATAACAATGCTGTGATTTCTCACATACACTTAGTTAGAATAACATTACAGAAATGAGGTTGAGGCTGACCTACATTTAGGTTGGTCAACAACACACTGTTGTTCTAAATGGAAAATCCATTATAGCCTCTACAGTCTAACTATACATGACTAATGCCAGTGTGTTAGTTGAGACTGGAACTCAATTTACATTGATTAAGCAGTGTTTACACCTTTTTGGGACAGATGGTAATTTGTATGAAAACATTAGGAAATGGCATACCCTCTACAGCTAGAAAAATATCTCTAAACTCTTAGGATCCGTATTGCCTTTTAGTCTACTTCTTGTAAGATTAAGACCATTGTACCAGTCACACTGAGACAATTAAAATTATACCAAACATGATTGTAAATATCACTTGCATTCATGTAGAACAATATACACTGATCAAAATTATAAACGCAACACTTTTGTTTTTGCCCCCATTTTTTCATGAGCTAAACTCAAAGCGCTAATACTTTTGTCCGAAAACCAGTCAGTATCTGGTGTGACCGCCATTTGCCTCACATAGTGCAACACATCTCCTTCGCATAGAGATCAGGTTGTTGATTGTGGCCTATGGAATGTTAGTCCACTCCTCTTCAATGGCTGTGCGAAGTTGCTGAATAATATTTGCAGGAACTGGAATACGTTGTCGTATACGCTGATCCAGAGCATCCCAAACATGTTCAATGGGTGACATGTCCGCTGAGTATGCTGGCCATGCAAGAACTGGGATGTTTTCAGCTTCCAGGAATTGTGTACAGATCCTTGCAACATGGGGCCGTGCATTATCATGCTACAACATGAGGTGATGGTCGTGGATGAACAGCACAACAATGGGCCTCAGGATCTCGTCATGGTATTTCTGTGCATTCAAAATGCCATCAATAAAATACACCTGTGTTCATTGTCCATAACATACACCTGCCCATACCATAACCCCACTGCCACCATGGGCCACTCGATCCACAACGCTGACATCAGCAAACCGCTCACCTACATGACGCCATACACGCTGTCTGCCATCTGCCCTGTACAGTGAAAACTGGGATTCATCCGTGAAGAGAACACCTATCCAAAGTGCCAGATGCCATCGAATGTGAGCATTTGCCCACTCAAGTCAGTTACGACGACGAACTGCAGTCGGGTCGAGACCCCGATGAAGACGACAAGCATGCAGATGAGCTTCCCTGAAATGGTTTCTGACAGTTAGTGCAGACATTCTTTGGTTATGCAAACCGATTGTTGCAGCAGCTGTCCGGGTGGCTGGTCTCAGACGATCTTGGAGGTGAAGATGCTGGTGTGGTTACACACGGTCCTTAGTTGTGAGGCCGGTTGGATGTACTGCCAAATTCTTTGGAGACGGCTTATGGTAGAGAAATAAACATTCAATTCACGGGCTACTGCTCTGGTGGACATTCCTGCAGTCAGCATGCCAATTGCACGCTCCCTCAAAACTTCCGACATCTGTGGCATTGTGCTGTGTTATAAAACTGCACATTTTAGAGTGGCCTTTTATTGTGGCCAGCCTAAGACACAACTGTGCAATAATCATGCTGTCTAAGCATCTTGATATGCCACACCTGTGAGGTGGATGGAATATCTCGGCAAAGAAGTGTTCACTAACAGAGATTTAGACAGATTTGTGAACAATATTTGAAAGAAATAGGTCTTTTGTGTACATAGAAAAAGTCTTAGATCTTTGAGTTCAGTTCATGAAAAATGGGGGCAAAAACAAGTGTGTTGCATTTATAATTTTGGTCAGTGTAATATACGACTGATCATTCTGAGTGAACTGAGTAAAGGGAAATAGGTGAGGGAAAGGAAGTAGGTGCACAGTTTTTTTTTTTTTTTTATTTCTGAGTTGTTGTTTGCTCCTTACAGACTATGTCTTCTGCTGTGATTCTGCTGAAGTTGTGATCCGATTGGCTCTCTCTGCTCTGGTGGGTGTGGCTACTGTTGCTGTGCTGGTTTATGATATCAGACCCAGAAGAAGCAGACATCATTCAGTTGATCTCGAATAGCCAGATCTTCAGACTAACAGCGGGAGGTCTGGATTCCATGGCAGCCTTCATTGGTCAAGAACTGCTCAGAGGCCGTTTGACTGACATGTAAAGCAACCAATCACAGTTCATTCTGATCAGCTCAATGTGTTCTCTTTAAGTGTGCACTTGAATGGGTTAAATGCAGAGCACAAATTCCCAGTATGGGTCACCATACTTGACTACACTTCCTTTCTTTCCTTTCCTTTCCTTTCCTTTCCTTTCCTTTCCTTTCCTTTCCTTTCCTTTCCTTTCTATAATAAAGTTGTGCCCTTGATTACTTGAATTTGGGCTTTACATGTATACTGAAATAAACTAAACTAAACATGCATATGTGGGCCTACAGGCACTTTTACACTTTATCAGTTTACTGTAATCAATTTAGCACTGATTACAGAGCTAAAACTAGAAGAAATCTGGGGAAAAGCCAACTTTTTTCATGTACTTTGAAATGAACAATGTAATACAAGCATATAATAAAAATAAAAAATAACAGTACCTTTAAGAGCTAAGTTTAGGGTTGACATTCAATAGATTACACTTCTTAATGAGGCTTAAAACAGTGGCTCTCAAGCAGGGGCCAGTGCACACTTGGGGGCGTCTGTAAAATTCCAGAGGGACTTTTGAAGCTCCTGTTTTCAACATCTGTCAATACTAGTACTTATTGCAATAATTAAATTATTGAGGGGTGTTATTTGTTATTTGAAGATGCTGAAATCTAGGTAGAAGTAAATACCACTTGCAAGATGCATACTGTTTGAGATAAATCATTTAAGTCATAGCATTTCCCAGCAGGCAAATTTGACGTTGACAACTTTCGATTTTTGTTACACAACCTAAAAACAGTAAACTATCATCCCCTGACGTCAGTATTTGATATCAAATTAACATTGACATTAGACATTGAATTCACACTGAATTTTGGTCACCTGATGTCGCAACCAAAATTTAACCAAACATCAACGTCTTATGACTTTATGTGCCTGCTGGGTTCTAAGTGGACTAAATTACTAGATTCATCCAGTCCAAGAAAGAATGTATAAGGTCGTAAATCTTTACAGTGTTGTTCATGCAATGGCTCATAGGACTGTGAGAAACATAGGACTGCGGTTTTCAAAAAAAAAAAAAAAAAAAAAAGCCTTCAGCCCCAACACACACACAGTTACAAAGAATTTCAAAGAGTTCCTACACAGTAGCACAAATGTCACAGACGAGGTTCATCTTTGATTTCTGGTGCAAAACTACTTCAGACCGTGACTGTTTAAGAAAATGTTTCACTCGTTTGTTTTTTGCTCTTTGTGTTTTTGGCATCTGGTTGGTAAGTTAAAACATATTTTATGCTTTCGGTTCTAGCAGATTTATATAAATGTAAGATCTAGTAGTTCTAACCAAATGTATTAAATTATAATTCTACCCATACTTTCTTGCAATTTGTGTTTCCTATTAAATTTACCTAATCATATCTGCAGCTATTGCACTTGCCCCTGTTCCAGCTGTTGCATTCTAACCAAACATCTATTTTGGCATTTTCACTGTTGCCATTTCAAAACTTTAATTCACTTCAATCTCCAAAATTTGCACAAAATGCATTTCCTAGTTCATATACTGATACAGATATTCAGTGCCAAACTTCTGTTTCCCAGTGTTTTGTGAAGGCATGAAGACAGTATCAGTGATGGAGGGTGATTCCGTCACTTTACAAACAAATTTTACAGAAATACAGAAAGAGGATCTTATAATGTGGATGTTTGGAGCTGAAAAGTCTTTGATAGCTGAAATCAATGCAGAGGCTAGATGCTTCAACACATATGATCCTGATGGGAGATTCAGAGGCAGACTGGAACTAGATCATCAGACTGGATCTCTGACCATCACAAACATCAGAACTGAACATGCTGGAGTTTATAAAGTGGAAATCAGCAGCAGAATAGTGACTGAATACAGATTCAATGTCATGGTCTATGGTGAGTAGAGAGTTAAATTCACCATGTGCACTACATATTGGAAAAAACTAAAACTAATGCAGTTCTCTTGTTAATATTATTTAACCTATAACGTTATTGATGTTATCATTCTGATTGGGCAAGAGGCATTTTAAAGGCTGGAAACTTTTGTCTAAATGTTTGACCTCATTCGCACTTCGCAGGAGTCAACATCAGTTGCAGAAAATCAGACAAACACAAACTGAGATTTATTTTACTTTTTATTTATTTTTTACCTTCACAGTCATATTCCATCAAGTCAGAGGAAATCCATCATTTTAAATATTTTGAGGCAACTTTAGATGTTTACATCTATATATGCACAGTAGATTAGTGTTTGATGCGTGTTTTTTTTTTCCTTGAAGTCGGCAATGCTTCTTAAATCTTTCCAGATATTAAAAGCCATATAGCTCATTCCAGCATTGAGATGTTCACTTTTCTATATTTTCAAGAAGCACACTAAATTGTTTTGAAGTTAGGTTTCAATTTAAAGAACTTTAAAGACCAAATTCACACTGCAAAGCCTTGGGAGTGACAAATGCATTTCAACAAGGGAATGAATACTCTAATTATATCATTTTGTGTGTGTATAAAATACAGAAGTACACAACAAAAAGAAGAAATTTAATCAAGCCTCAGTTGTAAGTGCTATCTTTATGCAGATGCATGACCTCAAAGAGATTACAATATATGCCCTTTTGTTTAAAATACTGTTAAGAAACTGATAAAGAAATGTATTTATTAATTCTATTTTTATAGTCAAATTTTAAAAGGTCAGATGTGAATTAAAGCTGTTGCGTCAGAGAATGAATACGTCCATCAGATTTCCTCATGCTTCCTCGTTCAATCTTTGTCAAGACTGTTCCTCTCCTCTTCACAGTGTAATTGTTACGTTCTTCATCATGGTGGTGTTTGATCAGGGTCAAAAGAAACAGAGAAGCATCTACTAGTGAACTAAAAAGCAATTTTGCATGGTGTGTCTCTTAAAAATCATGTCAAACGCATATTGGACTCATAATAATTTAATAATTTGCTAGATTCTTAGTGTGCATGTTGCTGTAAACTATTTTATCCAAACATTAGGAGTTAATTTCCTCTTAAGCAATCTGACACATTTGTTTTCTTTCATAAAGCGGACTTTCCGATCACTTAAACAGCTGAATACTAGGGCTGGGTTAAAAATAATGATTTCTCTGTTATTTTGATTAACCAATATCCGTTCTTAACTCCAAATCGATTTTTAGTTTGTTTCAGTTGCGTAAACAAATATTTTCTAAACATTATCTATTAGGTCAAGCTCTGAAATTCTGTCAATGTAATGAAGAAATTCCAATACTAAATACAGTTTTGACAGATTGCTGTAGTGCCTCAGTTGTAGCAAAGTGGCAGGATGGAAGGTGAACTGATCATCTCTTCCGCTTTACTACTACAGCATGAAACAAAAATGAATGAATATCTGAAGCTATGTTGACAGATACATTACAACTTACAGAAATTAATCATGTCTTGTGTAGTCACCCAGCTTGTGAACAATGTCACGTAATGTTAACCGTAACTGTAAATGTAATTTACCTCAGAAAAGCCATTCATAAATATAAGTTAGCTAGAAAAAATTGACTCTAGTTAAATGCATCTTGCTAAATATATTAACTTTGTAGCCTTCTATATATAGATCAGATTTGACTCACATTAATGTATCTCTGCAGGCAATGCACACGTAAATCAGGTGCTGATCATTGTTGCTGCTGCTGGATTTCTGTTGATTATAGCTGTGGTTGGGATCTTCTGCATCTGCAAGAGACTAAGAAAAACATCCGAGGAGGGCAAGTTACCTATAGTTGATACATTTTCATTTACATCATACATTTTGTGAACAATAAATACTGTATTTATTTTGAGAAAAGACTGATAGTAGATAGCATTGTGCATTAATGCATTTCCAAATGATGGACAATTTTGTTAAAACAGTTCAATCCTGTGAAGAACAGGTAACTTATGCTGATCCAACATACTGCAATCAAAATTCACATAAAACGGTAAGATAATTAATGACTGTGTGTTGTTGTTTTTTTTTTGTTTTTGTTGTTGTTGTTGTTGTTTTTTTTTTTGGCTATGTTATAATATGAACACAGTACAGATGCAGCTTTGCATTTTGTTAAATAAAAACAGTTAAGCAGATGACAAAAAACATATTAATCAAACATCCTTTGTGTTTGTGATTTCTTACAGAGGGTTAAAGAGGAGGTTGAGGTGGTGTATGCAGCTGTCACTACCAGCTCTTCTGTTTCTCATTAATGTTCTTCAGTAATGCTTTCAAAATGTGCAAAATACGTTGATCAATTTGCAAAAAAACTACCTTCCTAAAATAAAGCAATTTATTAACTTACTAATTTATTTTAGTTTATTTTTTTCTGTAAAAAACAAAGCAAAAACAAAACTATTGTATGTTATAAAGACATGTATTATTTAATATAACTCCAGTTGTGTTCGTCTGAAAGTCAAATACAACTAGGTTGGCTTGAGGGTGAGTAAATCACTGGATACTTTTCATCTTTGAGTGAAATTGTAATGATGGGTCAACAGAGTTGGGATCCATTTGCAGCGTTTAATAATAATAAGCAGGATCAGACAGACAGGGTCGGTACACAACAAACAGGGTAAACGTAGGTAAGACAATACTCAGAGTTGGGATCCGCTCGCTTCTCGCCTCTCACTCAACATTACAGAAATATCCTTTAAATTGTTCAGGTGGGTGATTGCTTGAGGGAAAAAGCTGTTCTGATGTGTTCTGGTTTGGCTGCTCTGATGCTCGGTGCTCTGTGGCACTAGCCAAAGAGCAATGGATCAAAGATGAAATGGCCTTGGATGGTAGGGTGTCCAAAGCCCTCTTTCTAATTCTGGAGGTGTAAAGATCTTAGGGTGGCCAGTTATCCTCTCAACCATCATTTGTAGTTCTCTGACTTAATGCCAGACTGCCAATCAGAACTGTATTAGCAGCTCCTGTGGCAGGTTGAACTTCCACAGCTGGTGAAGGAAGTACAACCTCTGCCAGACCATTTTAACAATGTGTGATGTGTCCTGCTTCAGTTTCTGTTAGAGTCCAGGAACATGAATAGCCGCTTTTCCACTGTCCCCAACAAGCACTGGATGTCAATATAACCTCAAGTTGGTGTTGAACCCCAATGTCGGGCAGGCATCAGTATTTGACGTCAATTTGATTTTGGTCACACAACCTAAAAACAACAAAATGTGAATGTCAGCTGATGCTGGTATTAGACAACAAATTAACTTTGACAATAGAAGCAGAATTGACATTGAATGTTGGTCACCTTTGGCCTGTTGCATGAAGCCAGCTTTACAAACTCAGTTTCAGAGTAGGTTTAGAGCCAACAAAACCAAAGAAAAGAACCTGGTTTAGATCAGGTTCAGCGGGCTCTCAAAGCTCAATATAAACATTCTCTGTCAATTCAAGAGTTTGATCCAGAGATTGTGATTAACTCTGGAGCGCATGCACCTAAAAGAGTGACACATACAGCGAATGCAATCACAACGAATGTCGAGAGCATCAGCAAAGCATCAGTTGGATTCAATTCTTGTGATAATTTGTCTCTAACATTATTTGACTGTAAATATCTTTAATTTGGATCGAGAGATACAGGGGAGTGGCTTCATTGCATCATATATATTTCACTTTGCTCACAGCTGATTGGTCAGGTTTGGGTTTGCAATCTGTAAACCAAAATAAAACCTGTTCTGGTGCAGGGTAGCTGTGTACCGTAACTTACCATTGTGACAAAAGCCACTCAAAACCAACCCACCTTCTTGAGCCCAAAAACTCATAGTTTGCTCAAACTAAACACAAACTAACCTGGGTAAAAACCAAAACTGGCTTTGTGCAACAGACCTCTGATGTCGCAACCAAAATTGAACCAAACATCAACATCTTATGACATTGTGTGCCTGCTAGGTCAGGCCAGTGCGAGCCAGCGCTAACGAGCCAGGCAGGGCCAAAATCAAGTTGTGTTTCCACTGTCATGCCAGTAGTCTTTTTCGATTTTATTTACATCTCATATTAAAATATCGCTTTCAATAAAAAAAAAAACAGATCACACAAAGCCCCAGGTGTGTTTTTGCCATGAATGCAATTCAGTGAATGCATGCGACACTCAAGCAGTTCAGTTTGTGAGTCAGACTGAAACCTGCCGTGGTCTGCTTTCTTTAGATCTGGAAAGAAATGTGGTTTGATCTGATGGTCAAAAACATCTTTTACAGGAGAGCGTGCCTGTTACTGGACGTTTATGTTTGATGTGCACTGGTGAGTGTGCGAGGTGTGAACTTTGTGTTATTGTGAGTTTGCAAGACTTGCATGTGGGTGAAAGTTGTTGTTTTTTTTTTCCATTCCTGCCCATATGAAGCTCATAATCTGACTTCTGCTCTACACAAAACAACTTTACAATGCCTCAATTATTGTAGAGGGGTTGGTGCTGTTTACATTAAGCAAGGCCAGCTACACCCTGACCCCCTGGGCCAAGCTGTTTAAAAGAACTATGATTTCAGATTGGATCAAAATTTAAAAATGGGTGGATCAAAGAAAAAAAAAAAAAAAAAAAAACATACCACTGAAAAATGTAGTGTAACCTACCAAATGTAAACTATAGGTTGCTATTTGCTGAGACGTAATTGTTGTAAATATAAGATTTATACCAAAAATATGTGCAGTTCAGTTTGAAGCATTTTACAAATGTAACAGACAAGAGCTCTTACATAAAAATGTGAGCAATGGTCCATAATTCGTAGGCTACTTGCTTGTTCTGTGAATTTACACATAAATCGTGTGAACGATATCCTACACATTGGATACGATATTCGTTCTGCATTTCACAAAAATGAAAGATACAAAAAATTCACTGACTAACAAATTGCAACCTGCCGAGGTGTTAGAGCGGTTAGTGACTTTATTGCGGTTACAAGGCTGCATGTGGTGGTTTCTCGGTGGATGTTTAGTGATAATAAAAGGGCCAAGGAATCCTTCATGTCGAGCACAGTATTGAATCTGTACAAAGATATTTACACCGTATTGTTTGGTTGTTGGGAGACTTTTGTGTTGTAGAAGAAACAAAGAAACAACCGCAGAACGGTAACGTTAATGTTTCCTTATATGTCATCGGACTATGGGATGAAATTAGACTCAAACCGATTAATAGATGCACGCACAATTATCCATGTACTGGATCAATTTGATGCATGTATCTTACAATCCACAAACAAATGCCTTTCAATCTGAGTCTGTGGAATTCGGGATTAAATGATTGTGCAGCGATTTGTACAAATACAGACATGTTTGCAAATAAAAACGTTCTGTTCTGGTCGCCGATTTTCTTAGGTTCAGCTGTGTGTGGATCGCGAACTGTGTGTGTGTGGGTTGGGCAAGGCTAAAAGGGCGGCAATTTATGATATATTTGCAGAACAGAACATTTTTATTTGCAAACATGTCTGTATTTGTACAAATCGCTGCACGATCATTTAATCCCGAATTCCACAGACTCAAATTGAAAGGCATTTGTTTGTGGATTGTAAGATACATGCATCAAATTGATCCAGTACATGGATAATTGTGCGTGCATCTATTAATCGTTTTGAGTCTAATTTCATCCCATATCGGGCAATGGCCTGCCTTTTTGGACGGATAGCGGTCATATCAAGTCGAAATATTTAACGTACATATTTTCCAACTAATGCTTCTGTATCTCAAATTTAAGAGATGTATTTTTGTCTGCTCGGTATACCTCATTGCCTTCCTCTTCTCCGTGTGATGTTTCTCAGTAAACGCAGTTGTAAACACTGTCACTGTGCATTCACACCGCCGCCGGCGAGAGCGTCAAAGTGGCCGGAAGTTATTCATTTTCGGCGAGCTACGGCGAGAAGCGGCGCTGCGCGTTTTGGACGGTGTGGGCGTCGGGAAGAGTTGAAGTCAGGTCAACTGTATGGTAATGAGCTATGACGCGGTTCGGCGGCAACCAATCGGAATGTAGAAGTCCACCCATTGAGAGGATTCCAGAGAACGCAGTCCTGTGAAACTTTGGTTCCGATGTACATTAACGTTATATATTTTCTGTAAATAAGTGGGAATTGCATATATACAGAAAATACTTAATATACTTAAATATATACAGACAGTGGCTGTATAGTTGATTGGTTTATTTCGTTAGCAAACACATGGTGTAGTGGAGGGTATACGCAGCTATACGGCATATATCCATTGTATCAGCCGGCTTTGCATATACCCACTTTGAAATCCCCTCTGATGCGCATCATTCAGTAAGCTAGTGTCCTGCATTAGCCAAAATCATGACAGTCCAGCACATCCAGTCATATGTGAATAAATTCGCTAAAGACGCCGGTTTCATTTGAAATATGTTTGAATATTGAGCCTGATGCGCCCGCGCCCGCTCAGTCCTCTTCCACCCCAGATACTGTGTGTTCATATCAGGGATTGCAGAGAGTCACGTCCAGATGTCAGTAAGTTAAGCTTGCGTATATACATGTGTATAACTAATGCGTATACACTTCTCCAGGCACCACTGCATGTAACTACAATTAAATTCAATTTCTTACTTTCACTTTTTTAATAAAATCATGAATTTACACCCTACTTGTGGTCAGTCTGCACAAGATCAACATGCTTGTTTGCTTTGCGGCCGCTTTAAATACAAGACCAAGCGTTCGATTGTCAGAGCGTCAACGAATCTTTCTACAGCGTTGTTGGAAGGGCGGCCAGAGCGAATTTTGACGCTCGCGCCGACGGCGGTGTGAACGCACAGTCAGAAACGAAACTTCATTTGACATTTGACCGCTAGAGATAAGTATCCATATTGGACAACTAGTGCGCCTCCTAGTGTCTTAACCAGAAATTCAATTTTGCAGTAAACGCATGGGGGAAAAAATGATTGATTTATGAAAAGTTAATTAAAAATGGCATTATTCACATTTATTCATTATTCACGTTGAAAGGAAACAGACAAGTCAGCAAATATGCTGTTTGTAGAACACATATTGTTCCAATGGCTTCAAAAGAAGCATAACATATATATATATAAAATTGTATAAGCATATTAATTTAATTGTTTAAATTTAAGGTCATGAAAAGTCTTAAATGGTACAAAAAGTTTTAATTATAAGAGGTCCTAAATTTGGGAAAGGAAAGACAAGAATTGCTAGCCTATATAAATTAATATATTCCGAAAGTGAAACATATTTTTAAATGTGAACCAGTGGATTGACAAAAAGCTAATGCATTAAAAATCTAAAAAAAAAAAAAATACATTATGGTATGTTATTTAATATTATAATTGACTGATAATATTTTTTTTAAAATAGAATAATAATTGATACTTTTGAATCATCCCTTTTAAAAATTGTTTAAGGGTTAAAATGTAAAGTGCAGGTCTTAAAAATCCTTAAAAATCCCAAATCCTGCAGATACCTGGTTATATTATGGTACGATTTGGTATATATATATATATATATATATATATATATATATATATGTATATGAAGAGTTCAGATGTAAAACCAGCTAAATCCATCTGACGTCATTCTTTAAAAAATGCATTTTTATCGGGCTCAGATTGCAACATATAATTCATTGTGTTCATTGTGTGTTTGATCACATCATTAACTGATTTTTACTGTACATCTCTGCCATATATACGTCAACTTAACATAGTCACCTCTAGTAAGCTACTACTAACTCTATTGTAAAATCTTTCATTTTCTGCAAAGCTGCTTTGCAATGATTTGTATCATGAAAAGCATGATACAAATCAACTTAAATTTATTTTAATTGAACTGAATATACACAATGCAACTGAGATGTTTACATTGGCTTGTTGGGGTAATATTGCTGTCATCTGATACAAAAGTTTCCCTTCTGAGTTAGCATAACTGCACAAGTTTTATAATTAATAAAATCTTTAAAAAACAAATTACATTAATTATGCCTTAATTTTCTGTAATAAAAGGGAAATTCAGTAAGAGGGGGTAAAAGGTGTGTGGACGTGGATTAGTAATCTGGCCCCTTGGTATAAAGGAGAAAAAATGCTGGCCCTCATCACTATCAAAGCTGCCCATCCCTGCTATAAATTGTGAATGTAAATCGTGGATAGAGGTGTTCCCAATAAATAGTACACTATATTTTAAAACCTTTATTGTGCACGTGTGTGGGTGCAGGGGCATTTGAATTCTTAATCCGGGCCTAAGCATATGGCAGCATTTTCTGAAAACATTTACAATAATAGGCACCTTGCCTTTTTACACAACACTTAATTGATGTCCCGATGGAAGTCACAAGTCCCCATCAAATAAATATCATTTGCATTATGAGATGAGTTATGGGACCACTACATAATTCTCTTGGAAGAAAACAAAGATTCACAGATGGCAAAGAAATTAACAGGGCTGATGAATCACTGATACAAAGGTTTGCTATTGATTGGACCGATAAATGGCGCCATCTGGTGGATTTTAGAAGAACAGCAGACAAACATTATGAGCTCAACTCTCATGGATGTTCTACTGCATGTGTTTCAGTGCATAATATTTGTCATATATGCATCATGCATCGCCAAATTCATTCATCCATCTGCATCCGTGAGTCTTTGTGCCTGTTAGATAGCTTATATAAGGTTTTTAATCCTTCTAGTAATCAAAGCATTTGCTGTATAAATTTGGCAGTAAAGCCAAGTTTAAGTTAATTGTGATTTAAATACGAAAAATTTAGCAAGAAAAAAAAGAACTCATGCACTAGTGGCTTCTGAGGCATCAATCATCAATTTGTAGACATATTAAACGAGACATTTGTGTAATTAAAGAGATGAGTAGTAGTTAGTCTCTATTGGCCACTGTATACAAGCTCTCCATAAAACAAACAAAACAAGTCCTGCAAAAAACCACATATTATACAAACACTTCATATTTATTGGCATTTTATTATTTTATTGCATTTAATTAATTATACATTCAATAAAACTTTTGCAATGGGTTTTATAAGCTGTTTTTTTATACACGTTTCGCCTGAGTTTTTTGTCGCATTTACACACTTTTGACCAGCAGGCGTCACTAGCGTGTGGTGTTTCGAGCGCTTCGAAATTGTGAATTTTGCGAAGCAATCGATTCAAAGCTTCAAAAAAGGTTTGTTTTTCCCATCATCACTATCATGCACTTTAACAAAATGAATGAGACATATAACAAGGTGCAAAGCTTCTTCTCTTCATTTCAAGCTTCTTCTACAAGCACATGAAAAACACAAACCATAAAAATACTTGTTAAAACTACAGGTACATATCATATTGTCGTCTTTAGTCTTGTATTTATTAGAAAGCAGATCAAGTATTTCCTTACTTGTCCACTCCCTCCACATTCCAGTATGTTCTTTACTCGACATCCTGTTGGTCCTGTTTTTTTTTTTTTTCCATGTCTGTTACGTCCCTTTTCTCCATTTCATATTTCCTGCAAATATCAAGCCCATGTTTGTGGTCTATGGTATTCCCTATTAAGTGTTTTTATTATTATTATTATTATTATTATTATTATTATTATTATTGTTGTTGTTGTTGTTGTTGTTGTTGTTGTTGTTGTTGTTGTTGTTGTTATTGTTGTTGTTGTTGTTGTTGTTGTTGTTTTTAATTATTTATTTATTTATTTATTTATTTAGAGTATGATAATTCTTTTTTCTTTTCCAAAGCTTGCTTGGCTATTTCATCTATTCTTTAATTTCAGTGCTTGTATGTGTGGGATCCAAATGAATACCTCATGGCCTTGTTTTTTTTTTTTTCTTCTAATATATATGTATATATTTTTTTTAGTGGATAAGAGTCTCACTTGAGACTACACAAAACAGGGTCACAAAGCAATAATCTCCATCTAATAGTCAAAGTCAGCTTTATTGTCAATTCTGCCACATGTACAGGACATATAGATAATTAAAATTGCGTTACTCTCAGATCCTTGGTGCATAACAGATAATATTAAATACAAAAGGTAGAATTTTAATCATGAATAAATACAGTTATTCATATAAAAATACAATGTTCAAGTAAGGGCTTATGGCAGAGAATGCAAACCAAACAGAGTAGTGCAGATGCAAACTGTATAGAGCAAATGAAGCTTGTAAATATAATAAAGTGACAGAGAGCAGTCTTATAACAGACAGAGAGGTAGTTATGAGGTAGCTAACAGACCAATGCTGCACAAAGTGTTTGCATGTATGTGTCAGAGTTCAAAAACTGCATGGGGAGAAAGAGGGGAGTGGGGGCAGAGCTGGAAGAGAGTTGAGCTTCCTGACTGCCTGATGGATAAAGCTGTCTTTCAGTCTGCTGGTCCTGGCCTGGAGACTCCACAGCCTCCTCTCTGATGGCAGTAGGCTGAAGAAGCAATGCATTGGGTGGGTGGGTGGTTGGGATAAGCTGTTATGCAGAGGGCTTTTCGGGTGAGACAGGTGCTGTAGATGTCCTGGAGGGATCGGAGAGGTACACCAATGGTCTTCTCAGCTGTTCTCACTATGCGTTGGAGAGTTTTGCGACAGGACGCAATGCAGGCGCCAAACCACACAGTGATGCAGCACATCAGGATGCTCTCAATGGTGCCTCTGTAGAAGGTGCACATGATGGGGGCTGGTGCTCTTGCTCTTCTTAGTTTGTGTAGGAAGTAGAGACGCTGCTGTGATTTCTTGGCCAGTGCAGTGGTGTTGTTTGCCTCAGAGACATCCTCAGAGATGTGCACACCCAGGAACTTGGTGCTGCTCACTCTCTCCACAGACGCACCGTTGATGGTCAGAGGAGCATGATGAATGTGCGTTCCTGAAGTCAACAACAACGTTTGGACCAATATGCAAACTGGAAGGGGGCAGGACAGACTTAATGTGCTGCATGACTAGCCGTTCGAAGCACTTCATGAGGATGGGAGTAAGTGCAACTGGATGGTAGTCATTAAAGCAGGAGGGAGATGGCTTTTTTGGGACCAAAATGATGGTGGTGGCTTTGAAACATGTGGGGACGACAGCCTGATTAAGAGAGATGTTAAAGATATCTGTGAAAACTTCAGTGAGTTCCACTTCACAGTCTCTCAGTACGCGACCAGGAATGTTGTCAGGACCTGGCGCTTTGTGTGTGTTGATTCTGCTGAGGAATCTCCTCACACAGTCATCACCTGGTCACCAGGAGGAGGTGTGGTCTTGTGTGCGGTGGTGCTTTTTTTTTTTTTTTTGTAAAAAACAATTTGTTGAGTCAACTTAAAATAATTTGTAACCTGGCTGCCTAAAAATGTTAAGTTCAGTCAACTTAAAAAAAAGTTTATTCAACTTGAAAAGTGACAACTTAGATATTTGAGTTGAATCAACTTAAAATTTTAAGGCAGCTGGGTTACTTACCCATCTGTTAAGTTTAGCAAACACAAATATCTAAGTTGTTACTTAGTACAACTTAACATTTCAAGTTAAATAAACTTATTTTAGTTGACTGAACTTAAAATTTTAAGGCAGCGGGGTAACAAATTATTTTAAGCTGACTCAAATTATGTTTTTTATTTTTTACAGTGTAGGCTATAACAGTCTCTGCGTATTCCTGGAGGTCAATGGTGTTGTTGTATGTGGCAGCCTACTTAAACATACTCCAGTCTGTGGTGTCAAAGCAGTCCTGTAAAGCCTCAGAAGACCCTTCTGGCCACACTTGTATCTGCTTACGAACTGGTTTGGTGACTTTAACGAGTGGTCTGTAAGCAGGCATTAGCATGACAGTAATGTGGTCTGAGGCACCGATGTGGGGGAGGGGGAAAGCCTTGTAAGCTCCTCTCTGGGTGGTGTAAACAAGTGTGTTATTTCCCCGTGCTGGAAAGTCTATCTGTTGCTGCAATTTGGGAAACACACTCCTTAGATCTGCATGGTTGGAATCTAGCAGTATTTGCAGACATGAAATAATTAATGACTTTACCACCTTATAAACAATGACACTGAAATGATTACTGATTTATCTGAAGAGTATTCATCCGATGAAAGCTGCTGCATGCTCTACTCTATTGTACATTTTTTGTGTAGTTCCTACTGCCTGTTTAAGATGTGTAAGCAGAGTATATGTTTAGAAATCAAGGGCTTTAAAAATTGAACCAGGCTGCAATTTTGTGCTGTGTATATATTTAAGCAAATCAGCAAATCTGTGACTTTGTTCATCAGGTGTGTTTGGTGATGATGAAGTGAAGTCAGTGTCAGTGCAGGAGGGAGATTCAGTCACTCTAAACTCTGGTCTTACTGAAATGATGGATGATGATCTGATTTTGAGGAGGTTTGGGGCTGAAAACACTTTAATAGCTCAAATCAATGTAATGTATGGCAGCATCACTGTATATAATGATGTTCTTGATGGAAGATTCAGAGACAGACTAAAGCTGGATGATCAAACTGGATCTCTGACCATCACACAAACACTGGTACTGAACATGCTGGACTTTAACAACTACAGACCAACAGTGTGAGCAAGAATTTCAATCTCACTGTCTATGGTGAGTAAAATGTTTGTTTCACCTTTTTACTTACCTTTAAATTAAATGTACTTTAATTTAATTAGTTTAATTAATTTATTTTACATATTGAGCAATAAAATAACTAAATAATTTCCATTCAAAATATTTTCCTTGCTGCTTGTCCATACGAGTAATAATCTTTTTTTAATTGTCGAGAGAAGAGTGAAGATTGCTGTCATATAAGAAAGGGTTCAAATATGCAAAAAATGCTGGAAAACTGAAGAATCTGCAGGACCCGGGGGATTTTTCTGAAGAAAAGTGCTATAGTTTAGCTGTTCAAAACAAGCTAGGGACTCATGAACAGCCATCACAAAACAAAACAAATAGTCATAGATCATCCAGGTAACCACACAACCACAGAACCAAACTTTTGAAGGGGGTTATTTTAATAATTTCAGCTCCGTATCAAAGCTTGTATTGTTTTAGTGAAATGATGTCACTACTGACATTCGAAGCTTCGTTTGATTTCAGTGCTTCGAGAAAGAATTCACTTTTGTAGGAATCCAGCCTAAAGACAGTGGAAAAAATATTGTTTTTAAATTTCCATTCTACTGCCTTCTGTCCAGTCTACATTAACCACTTTCATCTTTTTTTATCAAGTCTAAATAACTCCATAATTTACAAATAATAAGTTACAAAAATATGAAACATTCTGAAACAAAACTGAGCATATTTATTTATTGAACATGTGTTTACTATGTGGGTGTGTATATGTTAATATATACAGCCTTTTTTAACCATGTAGCGCACATTTTAGCGCTGTCACACTCCTGACAATTTTTTCCTGCTCCTTATTTCGATTAACCAGCAGGTGTCCCTAACGTGCATTTATGAAAAACTTTTGAACACATCTGGTTGGAAAGCTAAAAGCTTCATGAAGCTTCATCTTCAGCTCAGACCGATCTGAGCCTGATATTTAAATACTATCGTATTTAAATGTCATGAGGATACACCAAAAACTGTGGGATACACAAATAAGAAGCGAAAGGCATCCACAGAAGCTTCTTCTTCAATGGATTTTAACGGCAGCTTACCATCCTTGATGTTGCACTACTGCCATCTTCTGGAGTTAATTATTGCTTACATAGCAATATGTAATTCTCGCCGTTATACTTGTATTTACTAAAAAAGGAGATCAAGTATTTCCTTCCTTGTCCACTCCCACTGCTTTCCAGTATGTTCTTTATTCCATATGTTAGTCATATTCTTTCCATGTCTGTTATCATGTCCTTTCTCTTCATTTCGTATTTTCTGCAATAAAGCACATGCATTTTTTTTAAAGCTTGCTTGGCTATTTTGTCTATGCTGTCATTTCCTATAATGACTACATACACTGAAATCCAAATTAATACAGCCTCATTGCATTTATTTATTTATTTATTTTATTTATTTATTTTTGATAATCATTATAAGGTAGCTCCTAATGATTCCTGGCCATATAGACACAATACAGAGACCAAGTGACTACAAAGCAATAATCTCCGTGGGTAAAGTACCTAATAATAGCTACCTCTCAATATATGAGTCAAAGTGAAACCTTCTGTTGGCCTATGTATACAGAAATGTGGTTTGATCTGTTTTTTTATTTTTTATTTATTTTTTTTTTTTATTAACGTGGTTCGTGTGAGTGTGATCTGATTGATGGCTATGGAGACCATTTCATACTTTACGAGCAAAATATTGAATATGCAATAATATATTTTAAGTTATATTGTTGCAAAAATAATATAGAAGAGAATATTTATAACCAACGCATGCAAGAGTGCATACATGTGTAGTGAGTGGGTGGTGCTCAAATATTATTGGTGGATGAATCACATGCAGTTTAACACTGTCCTTTTAGTTCACAATCTGTCAAATACGTGTTCGCACACTTCAAGTGCTGTTATCTGAAAATGGTTCACATGTTTGTTTTGTTCTGCTTGTGGCTTTCGGTTGGTAGGTTACAATCATATTCATTTTAAGACATCACTTTGTGCTTTAATTTTAATCAGATAATATAGTAATACAGTGCTAAAAAGTAGTTTTTAATCAGCCACAGGATTTTCTAGATAAAAGAAGCTTTAATCAAATTATTGTGAGATCTTATTTAATCCACAGTAGAAAAATATAAGCCAGGTGCAATAACAGCAAATTGACATGAACTGATTATTGATTCATCTGAAGAGGGACTGATGACAGATGCTACTATATTCTAGAATTTGCTGCGTAGTTACTGATGTCTGTGCCTGTTTTACATGCATATACAGAGTATGTTTTCGGCACATGTTAACAGAAATCAAGGCGGTTAAATTTTAAACCAGGCTGCAGTTTCATTCTGTATGAAATATTTAAGTAAATTATCAAATCTGTGACTGTTTATTATGTGTGTTTGCTGATACAGATGCAGTGAAGTCAGTGTCAGTGCTGGAGGGAGATTCAGTCACTCTAAACTCTGGTCTTACTGAAATGATGGATGATGATCTGATTCTGTGGAGGTTTGGAACTGAAAACACTTTAATAGCTCAAATCAATGTAATTGATGAGAGCATCACTGTATATGATGATGTTCTTGATGGGAGATTCAGAGACAAACTAAAGCTGGATCATCAAACTGGATCTCTGACCATCACAAACATCACAACTCAACATGCTGGACTCTATAAACTACAGACCAACAGTGTGAGCAAGAATTTCAGCTTCACTGTCTATGGTGAGTTAAGGTTTCTTTTATTTGTTACATTTTTAAAGTATATGCATTCTAAAAATATCTTAGATAGACATGTAATTCAGATTGTCCTTTTCCAAACTATATAATGTTCTTTTTCTTATTAATCATCCCAGTGTTAGAATCTCAAACAGTGTAATCTAAACAGAGTAACATCTAAAGTAAAATATGGTGTTTCTTTCTTAGCTCGTCTCCCAGTTCCTGTCATCAGCAGAAACTCTTCAGACTGTTTATCATCATCATCATCATCATCATCATCATCATCATCAAAGCAGAATTGTTCATTGTTGTGTTCAGTGGTGAATGTGGGTCATGTGACTCTCTCCTGGTACAAAGGAAACAGTTTATTGTCCAGCATCAGTGTGTCTGATCTCAGCATCAGTCTCTCTCTACCTCTGGAGGTGGAATATCAGGATAAAAACACCTACAGCTGTGTGATCAACAATACCATCAGCAACCAGACCACACATCTGGACATCAGTGACCTCTGTCATACATGTACAGGTATGCAACACTGATATAAGCATCTATTCACTGAATTAATTTGTTGATTTTACTGAGACAGATTACTTAAGATGCCATAAATGATGAATGCGTTTCTGTCATCTTTAAGCCTAGCCTACTCAAGACTTTCTAAACAGTAAAACATTCAGAATTTAGTTCATCTGTAGACTAAAGTCATCTTTTTTAAAAAACAAAACAAAAAACAAAACAGTTTATTTATTTACAGAAGTCCACATTCATTGTTGTGCTACTGTTGAAGCTGTGATCCGATTGGTTGTCACTGCTCTGATGGGCGTGGCTGCTGCGGCGGCTGTTGTTCTTCTGGTCAATGACGTCAGATCTACAAGAGGTTAAAAGAAAACTAAAAAGACATCATAGATATTCTGATATATGTTGTAGTTTTAATGCTAAAGATAAAAATGTGTGTAGTTTGTTTAGTGAACGGTGAAACTAAGCTTTGCTTACCAGTGCTTTCCTCTGAACTTGATTTGAAAAGGTTCCCGAATCTGGTTTACTGAGGCCTTCTGGTGGCCAAAACGATGAATATTCTTAATGTTTAATTTTTTGTTTGTCTTTCATACTATGCATTTTACATTTCTTTGTTAATTACACTGTTTTCAGTGTTTCATTAATTTAAGTTATGTGGCTATTTTCATTTTATTTTATAATTGTATGCAGCAACCATGAAAATGCAAATGTAATATTTGTCACACCAATAAATCGCCACAGAATTGAACTAAAAACTGAATATTTACCCAGTGTTATTTATATAAATATTTACCAACTAATATACTGTTATACTGTTATATATTGTGCTTTCGCTTGTAGTTTAGTTCTCTGCGGACGTGGAGGCGTGAAGGAAAGGACACAACAACGGGATTCCGTTCAGGAACTTTACTTCGTGCAGTATAATTTACAGCGGTGGGGTTATTGCTCTTGCCCAGTGCCGATGGATTTGACTACAACCATCCGCACCTGAGCCTGCGAGCAAAACTGACTAAACACAAACAAAACAGTGAACTAATCCCCGCGTGATGACGTAACAGCGTCTGATTGGCCAACACAGAACCTATCATTAATACATACAAATAACTGCAATTTAACTTATATTTAATTAACACTACAACAATACATATATTATAACTGTATATATCAGAATCATCAAAAGTCATTCTCCTTGTGGAGTGAATGAAGAAGATTTTAACTTCCAGAGGGATGATAAAAATGAAGTTTCACAACACTGACTTTTTGTCCTAGTTTTGAATGCTACAAACATTCATTCATTTGTATCAGTGAGCTGTAAACTGAATCTTTGTTACTGTTAAATTGTCTATTTAGATTTTTTCATCCTTCTAATAAGCATTTGTTTTATTAATTTAGTAGGAACACCAAAATCCTAAAAAAAATAAAGTTATTAAATACTAAAAAAAAAAAAAAAAAAAAAAAAATACAAATAATTAACAACTGAAACATGAAACAATAAGGTATATGACTTGTTGCTCAGCATTCACTTTTGTTTTAAACTTCCTGAATAAGAACTTAAGTAACACACTACCACACACAAACATGGGGGAAAAAAAATTACATGAACAATAATAGCACAGAAACTGCAGATGTTCTGCTTTTATATCTTTGGATAAAATCATCTGTTAAAAGATTATATGTACTGCAGGTTTATAAGCTGCAAATATTAGATAATAAGCCCAAAAAAAAAAGTTTCCACAAGCCGTTGTGGTCCTTTCAGATCATGTGACTTTCACCTTTCTCTGTCTACAAGAAAACAACAATTCACAGAAGAGAAATGAGAAAGAGAGAGAAATTAGCAATGTCATTTACAGCTATAGAAATTTAGAAAATCAGCACAACTGTCATCAATCAGTGTTTGAAATGTTTTTCTTATTGGGTTGATTTTGCCATTGCAGGTGATTGAAAAATCATCACACACAATTAAACAGTAATTTTGCAGAAGAAAAAGGTTTTCCTTTTACTACAGTATGTATTTCTAGGTGATACTTGCCATTTTTGGAGATCCTGTGGCGAAAGTTACACTACCAACAGCTGCAGCAGCAGCCACCAGCAGAGCAAAAACAACAATTCCTGCTAGAGCAGCAGGAGACAGATCTGAAGCTGAAACAGATAAAGAGAGACAGTCATTAGTGTGAGAGAATCTGACAGTGTGTTTATGACATATTCATAGGATATATACTCTGGACACTTTTACAGATCCAATTTGTAGATGTCAAAGACTTATCTATTAACATACAGAGATGAATTCACATTACAGATGGTTTAAAACCAGATAGAGCTCTCAGATTGCAAGGATCGAGACAGTTAATAACATCAAGGGTTCATTTAAAACATGATGAGATGGAACCAGCCTCCAGGGGATTTCTGATGTCCGATGTGTAACTACTTATCCAGATAATCTAAAATTTATAACTAATAATAACAAAAGCAATATCATTGCTGACACACCTGAATATGATTGACATAATTACAAGGGACAATCTACATTTAGAATTACATAGTAAAATATATGTTATAATATGACAAAAAAAGTAGGATGACACATACTTGGGTCAATCTCATTGTTCTGTGGTACCATTTGGGCTTCATTCTTGTTTTTGTTAGAATCAGGAGGAAACTCTTTGAAATGTTCATCATCATCATCATCATCATCATCATATTGTTCTCTGTTGTGTTCAGTGTTGAATGTGAGTGATGTGACTCTCTCCTGGTACAAAGAAAACAGTTTATTGTCCAGCATCAGTGTGTCTGATCTCAGCATCAGTCTCTCTCTACCTCTGGAGGTGGAATATCAGGATAACAACACCTACAGCTGTGTGATCAACAATCCCATCAGCAACCAGACCACACATCTGGACATCAGCAAACTCTGTCACACACGTGCAGGTATGGCAGATACAATATGTGTGTTTATTTACTGAGCTAATCATGTTTTGTAGATCAAATGGACACATTCACTTATATTAATAAATATCATTACAGACTCTGTATCTCTGATGGTGTTGATTTCTGCTGCTGCTGCTGTATCTCTGGTGATTGTAGCTGCATTCGTGGTCTTCTGCATCTGCCGGAAATGCAGAAAAACTGATAAAGGCGGCAAGTGTTAAAAACAAGTATTATTGCAGATAAAACTTTTATTTGTGTAATAAAAATATTTGCATAATAAAATGCCATTCTTTTTAGTCCTAATTAAGATTTAATCACAATTATTCTTGTAAATTTGTAGTTAATGCTCTGTAGTTCCTTGTGGAAGAAGCTATAATATTATGTGTAGTTACTGGGTTTAGCAATTATCTATATGATGGCACTGGTCTTAACTTGTCTCATTCACACAAATTACAATTCTATATTTCTCAAAAATGCAAATTAAAATTTCTATGTTGACACAGTGTTGTTAATACAGTGTAATTTATGTACAGTACAAACACACAGAAAATAAATGATTATTGATTTAACTACATTAAATGTTTAACAAGTAACTTTTTGACTATGAGTACAAACAAAATTTCTTAAAGTGAAAGTGAAAACCAACATATATTTAGCTAATAACATATGTTGTGATGAAACAGATCTAAATAAGTTTTGGGATTTTAATTCTTTTGTCATTTTGGTTTAAACAGCTAAGACCTGTCCAAAAGAGATCATTTACTCTGAAACAACGTTCACCAAAAAAAGGGCACAGAAATCGGTAAGATCATTTATTGCTCATTTATGTGCATCCATGAATTTAACAGATTTATAGTTATGTGCTTGTATGTGACAGATCATTTTACTAAAACAAAATAGAACCATGAGATATTTATGAAAATTATAGGACTATTATTTAAGAAACACTGACTCATATCGATAATATTTAAGACACTCACACACTATGGCAACTAAAGAAAAACAGATCAACAGGTCAATTTAAGAAGCATTAGTTCATGTTTTCATAGCGTTCAACATGAGCCACTGATAGCAATACTTCCTGTGTCAGCTAATGACATCACTGTCCAACATTTTTAATAAACAACGTCAAAGCATACTGTCCACAGATTATTTAAAACATTTGAAGGCAGGTGAGTGTAACGAGACTCTTGAGAAGCGTGATAGATCCAGATGCAAGTTTTATTGAACAGATCGTAGTCAAGACAGGCAGGGTTGATCTCCAAACAAGCAGTAAAACAAAGGCAAGACAAAAGACTAATCCAAATAAACAGGCAGAAGGTCAAAGTCCAAGTGAGCCATCCAAAAGTAACAAATAAACAAGGCTATGAAACTAGGCAAAAACTATGGCAATGAAGCTAGGCAAAACTGTGGCATAAAAACAAGGCAAAACAATGACAATGAAACAAAACCATGGAAAATAACAAAAACAAGGCAATGAAAACAGGGAAAACGCTTGGTAGAGGCCGCACAGGCAAAACAATACTTCGCAAAGGCCTGTTTGGTATAGGCCTCCTTAAATGGCCACCAGGAAGTAACCAGAGAGGCAGCAAAGGGAGCGGTAACAGTCAGTCAGTGGGTGAGGGCTCCCTCTGCTGGTGTGGCGTTACAGACTCCCCCCCCCCTCTAGGACCGACTCCTGGTGTTCAAAACATCAACAGTCCAGGAGGGTGGGGGGCCCACTGGAGGACCTGGGCCATGGAGCAATGGCAGACAGTGTACCATTGGAGCAGAAGTCCACCATGTTTGATTCGGAGGAGCCTGGAGCCATGGTGGGGCAGGCAGATCTGGCATCCATGGCGGGGCAGGCAAAGTAGGAAGCCATGGTGGGACAGGCAGAGAATTCATGATTGGCCTCCTTGGCCGTGACATGGTGGGCAGAGAGTTCATAGGAGGAAGCTGCCTCCTTTGGAGGATCTACAGCATGAGCTGACACCTCTGGAGGCATAGGCGCAAATTCTTGGACAGACGTGGCAGTGAGTTCATGTGGGGACGCCACCTCTTTAGGAGGTTCTACAGAGCATGCTGACACCTCAGGAGGTATTGGCGCAAATTCTTGGACAGACGAGGCCTCTGGAGCAGACTCGTGGACAGACGAGGCCTCTGGAGTACAGTGTGTAGCCCACACGCTTAAAATGGCGATAGCCACTACAGGCAGCACAGTAGATAGTGGGACGCCTGCTGGTCCTGAGGGTGTGGACGCTGTAGACATCTGGCTTGGGAGCGTGGGCTCTGCGTGGCTTAGGCGATGAGACGAGACTTGGCGAGGCTTTGAAAGGACGGCTGAGACCTGACAAGGCTCCGGGATGTCAGCTGATACTTGACGAGGCTCTGGGGGGTCCGCTGAGATGCGACGAGGCTCTAGACAATCAGCTGAGACGTGATGAGGGTCTTGGGGGTCAGCTGAGATGTAACGAGGCTCTAGGAGATCAGCTGAGACGTGACAAGGCTCTTGGAGGTCAGACGGGACCTGGCGAGGTTCTGGCATGACGGCCATGGCTTGGCGAGGCTCCATACTAGCAGCCATGTCGTGAAGAGGCTCCGTTAGAAGTGCAGCTGAGTCTTGACTTGACTCAGGGAGGTCTGCCGTGACTTGACTTGACTCAGGGAGGCCTGCCGTGACTTGACTTGACTCAGGGAGGCCTGCCGTGACTTGACTTGACTTGTGAAGAACAGCTGTCACTTGACCTGGCTTGTGAAGGTCAGCTGCAATTTGACTTGGCTCAGGAAGATCAGCTGTGGCTTGACTTGGTTCATGAAGGTCAGCTGTGGCTCGACTTGACTCGGGAACAACAGCAGTAACTTGACTTGGCTCATGAAGATCTGCTGTAACTTGGCTTGGCTCATGGAGATCAGCTGTGGTTTGGCTTAAC
>JAHKKF010513477.1:0-19952 GCA_019740295.1 Labeo calbasu
GACACTTTCAAAATCTGGCAACGCTGTATTACGATGGTTGACGTACATTTTTATGGCACTCAAAATCTGGCAACGCTTTAATACAATGGTTGACGTATATTTTATGACACTTTCAAAATCTGGCAGCGCTTTATTACGATGGTTGACGTACATTTTTAAGGCACTCAAAATCTTGCAATGCTTTATAATGGTTGACGTACATTTTGCGACACTTTCAAAATCTGGCAACGTATTATTAAGATGGCTGACGTACATTTTTAAGGCACTCAAAATCTGGCAACGCTTTATTACAATGGTTGATGCACATTTTGCGAAACTTTCTAAATCTGGCAGCACTTTATTACAATGATTGACGTACATTTTGCGACACTTTCAAAATCTGGCAACGCTTTATTACAATGGTTGACGTACATTTTGCGACACTTTCAGAATCTGGCAACGTATTATCAAGATGGCTGACGTACATTTTTAAGGCACTCAAAATCTGGCAACGCTTTATTACAATGGTTGATGCACATTTTGCGAAACTTTCTAAATCTGGCAGCGCTTTATTACAATGATTGATGTACATTTCGCGGCACTCTCAAAATCTGGCAACTCTTTATTACAATGGTTGACATGCTTTTTTATGGCACTCAAAATCTGGCAACGTTATGATGGTTAACGTACATTCACGACACTTAAATCTGGCAACATTTTATTATGATGGTTGACGTACATTTTTGGAACACTTTCAAAGTGAAATGTAAGTTCAGTTTTAACTGAAAATGATATCACTGCTTTGGAAATTAAACCATGTAAATGGTCTTCATGCTCTATCGCATTTAAAAATAACATAGCGCCTACACTAAACCTAACAGATTGTGTTAACGAAAGCAAACATGACAAAAACATTTGCTGGAGCAACCATGGCATTTTAGCTTGATTCAACAAGTCTCTGAGCTCTTTTATTGTGTTTCACAGTACTTAAAACACAATGAAAGTGCAATGCTGTACCAGGTAAACTACAGAGCAAGTTTATTACATCAGAAAAGCCATAAAAGAAAACTCTCAAATATTTCTCATTAGACTGGCGCGAGATCACATGATCTGAGCTGCTATTCACATTTACTTCAGAGCTTTTGTATGACAGATATTCTGTCTATTACATCACCAAAGTAAGTTTAGGGGGAAAGTTTATACCTAATAAAACATGAACGAGAAACTCAAAATCTCCTGAGCTATAAAATAGCAACCTCTGAGCAAAATATAACGTTCCTCTGGGAAAGCAAGCAAAGAGCTATTTTGTGTTGAGTTTCTCATGAAATTGTGTGAAACCGAACCAATTGCTCTTGTTACTTTTGATCTAATCAATAAATTGAATCTCTTTTTCTCTGGCACTGGGATCCGATACGTCCCTCCAGACTCCATTGATCGGCACATCCTTTGAAAGCTTTCTTTGGAAGCGCTTGATTTTAGAGTATTAAAGTAGAAGGTAAAGCGGGGTGGAGAAACACACCGATATGGAGCGAGAGAGATTTCACATGCCTCAATTCTCTCACGACCTCCACGAAATACATGCTCAACGCGGTAAAAAGAAATGCCCCTAAAATCAGAGCCATCCAGTTCTTTAATAACATCTCAGGAGGGCCATTAGTCATTGAGAGCGAGAGAGTCATTATACCTCACTGAGAGAGTCATCAAAGTAATGCCTCACAGACAGAGATACTACTACAGCACTGCACAAGAGCTCACCGAGAGACACAACAACACCTCGAGTGCTCCGACATCAGGAGAATTCAACTTTCCATTGATCTCTTTAAATAAAAGTTTAGTCTACTATGATAACATGCCGTAACTTTAAGGAAATATTGGTAACACTTTATATATAAAGCATTATAAAAGTAGTTTAATGCATTAATTATGCACTTTATAATGCATTGTATGAAAACAGTGGTGAACTCATGAAGTGGTTCCTCAGTCCAGCTTCAGCACCATGGACAGCAACATTCAAACTCTATTACACACAGGAACCGTTCACTGATAGCCCTTAATGATTACAGCAGCCATACGCCGTATTCTCGCCATCTAACCGTTCGAGAGACAAGTTTCTGTCGTTTAAGTCTCTAAAGAAACCGAGGGAGCCTCCACAATCCGTCTGTCAGCACCACCGGAGGCCGTAACGATTATGAATGGGCAATAAGACACAGCTGCGGCCTGACGCGTGGCCACGTGGAGACCCGTGCTGCGGGAATGAGCCAAATGTCATAAAGCAGTAAAACGCAGACTCGTATATTAACCGGAGAATATATAAATATGTGAGGGGACGAAAACCTTTTTAGAGAGGTGAACGCTGAGGAGAAACTGATCCGGGCTGCTGTGGAATGAAAAGGCCTGATGGATTTATGGGCTGTACGTGCAAATACTCTGGCGGCAGAGTTTTCTGTCAGAGGATGAGAAAAAGAGAGCTCTTTACCTGCACAAATACCATTTATACTGTACTTTACACAATTTATTTAACTGTGATGTGTTTACAATAAATACACTGCACCGCCTGGGTGTTTGTGCTTGTAAAGTTTGCTATCCTATTTTATTATACACTGTAGAAATTCTATATTCTTGTATAACATTTTACTCTATTCTGTTATAAACTAGCTATATGTGTGTCATGTGTAACATCTAGAACTTTTCAGCTATTTTTTAATCTATTGTACTTTATTCATTTTGTGTACTGTTTCATAAATAGAGAGACTCCTCAGTTCTATTATATTCTATTCTCCTCAATTCTGTTACATTATATGTACTATTCTCTATATAATTCTATTCTATTTTACCATTCTGTTCTGTTCTACTAAATTCTATTCTCTTGTTCTGTTATTCTCTATAACTCCATTCTGTTCTACTGTTCTGTATTCTAATGTGTTTTATTCTGTTCTACTGTACACTGTTCTATTATTCTCTATATAACTCCATTCAATTCCGCTCTGTATTCTTTTACTATATTCTGTTCCTCTGTACACTTTTCTGTTCATTTCCATTATTACAGCTCCACTCTGTTTTATGTTCTGTTCTATTATATTCTATTCTTCTATACACTCTTTGGTTCTATTATTCTCTATATAACTCTCAACATAACATTCAATTCTACTCTTCTGTTCTGTTATATTTTATTCTACTGTACACTTCCATTCCATTATTTTCTGTACAACTCCACTTGATTCTACTGTTTTATATTCTGAGTATATTCTACTCCACCGTGCTCCATTTCATTCTGTTATTCTCTATTTAACTCCATTCAATTCCGTTCTCTATTCTAATATATATTCTATTCCACTGTACACTGTTTTGTTCTATTCCATTATTACAGCTCTACTCTATTCTACTGCTTTATATTCTGTTTTATTCTATTCTTCTATACGCTCTTCGGTTCTATTATTCTCTATGTAACTCCATTCAATTCTACAGTTCTCTATTCTGTTCTATTTTATTTTATTGTACTATACACTTCCATTCCATTCTTCTCTCTACAACTCCACTCGATTCTGCAGTTCAATACTCTGTTCTACTACATTCTAATCTACTGTACACTCTTTTGTTCTATTCCATTATTACAGCTCCACTCTATTATATTGTTCTATATTCTGTTCTATTATATTCTATTATTCTCTATATAACTCCATTCAATTCCTTGTCTGTTCTTCTACTATATTCTATTCCACTGTACTGTTCTATTCCATTATTACAGCTCCACTCTATTCTATATTCTGTTCTATTCTATTCTTCTATACACTCTTTGGTTCTATTATTCTGTATATAACTCAATTCTACAGTTCTCTGTTCTGTTCTATTATATTTTCTTCTAGAGTATACACTTCCATTCCATTTTTCTCTATACAACTCCACTCGATTCTACCGTTTACTATTCTGTTCTACCACATTCTATTCTACTGTACACTGTTCTGTTCTATTCCATTATTATAGCTCCACTCTATTCTTCCGTTCTATTTTCTGTTCCACTATATTCTATTCCTCTATATACCCTTTGGTTCTATTATTCTCTACATAACTCCATTCAATTCTACAGTTCTCTATTCTGTTCTATTATATTTTATTCTACTATAAACTTCTATTCCATTCCATTATTCGCTATAAAACTCCACTCAATTCTGCTATTCAATATTCTGTTCTTCTATATTCTATTCTACTGTACACTGTTCTATTGTATTCCATTATTACAGCTACACTCCATTATATTGTTCTATATGTTGTTCTATTACATTCTATTCTTCTATAAACTCTTCAGTTCGATTGTTCTCTATATAACTCCATTCAATTCTACTGTTATGTATTCTATATTTTATTCTACCGTACACTTCCGTTTCATTACTCTATATACAACTCCACATGATTCTACTAAACAATGTTTCATTCTATTATTCTCTAAAAATCCATTCTATTATACAGTTCTATATTCTGATCTACTATATTTTCTCTATACAACTCCAATCTGTTCTACTGTTCTTTTTCTCTGTTCTGTTCTGTTCTACTGAACATGGTTTTATTCTATTATTCTCTGTACACCTCCACTCTAATGTACTGTTCTCTATTCTTTTCTTTTTCTATTCTATTGTACCATATGCTTTTCTGTACAACTACATTGCATTCTACTCTTCTATGTTCTGTTCTATTCTATTCTGGCATCCACTGTTCTGTTATTCTCTATTCATTTATATTCTATTCTATTGTACACTGTTCCGCTATTCTATTCTACTGTACTCTGTTCCATTCTGTTATATTATTCTCTGTGCAGTACCATTCTAGTCTACTGCTCTTTTCTGCTTTGTCATATTCTATTCTACTGTACACTGTTGTTATTTTATTCTGTAAATAATTGCATTCCATCCTACTGTTCTCTGCACCTATTATATTCTATTCTGCTGTACACTGTTCTGTACTATTATATCATTCTCTGTTCTATTCTATTCTACTGTACATTGTTCTATTCTCTTCTCCCTTACTGAGGCTAAAACATGAAATTGTAGCTCATACTGTGTAGCACGCGAGAGAAAGACATCAGAAGAGAACATAAGGAGAAAGAAGTAATGTGCACTAACCCCGGAACACCATGTTTCTGTGTCTGTAAAGAACGCACGCGAATCCTCAGGGGCGTTTACACAGGACGCGTTCTTGCATTCAAAAGCAGCCAGACGCAGCGCACTGGGATGGAACTGAACGCAGGGGGTCTTGCAGTGCGTTTGTAAGTTGAGCTGTTTTTAACGTAAAAGGCAATTATAAAAACAAGGGTCAAAGACGAACTTCTAGTGCATGTTTGAAAATGGACACAGAGAACGTGTCTTGCGTGAACGACATATTATATCTAAAAATCATTTATTTTAATTTAAATAATCTATTGCAGTGGTGTAGGGGGTAAAGTGCATATCGTAATCTTTTTAACGCGATGGACCCGAGTTCGAATCCGCCTATTGCCGAACTTTCTTTTTCCCTTTTTAAATCTCATATCACGTCAGAAAAGCATTTATTTCAGTGTAAATAATCTATTGTTTGCAGCGTCCTGAGATAAAATATCTCAGGGCGTTGCTAAGCAGTTACTAGGTGATTCGCTCATATTGAGTCTGTTAAAAATGTATTTAAAAAACACCTAATGTACCTATACTAAAATATTATTAATAAATATGTAAATATTATTTGAGCATTTGATAAGCTTTATATATATATATATATATATATATTACGTTGCATTCAATGTTTTTTAGCAATATTACATACATTTCGATTTATTGTAAGTGAGAAGTGTTTTACCATGCTGCTTTGTGTTCACTATCCTTACGAAAATTAACCATAGTTAAGTGTAGTAACAATATTTTTTGGTGCTTTGATTACCATTAAACTATGGTTAGCAAGTCCATAGTTACTTTGTGGTTACCATTGTTTAACTATAGTAACCATGGATTTTTGGTTTCATTTGTATTAAAAATATGGTTAATTTTCGTAAGGTTAACTTGTGATTGTACTAGCCAACACTACAAAAGACGACTATCAAATAACAGCTTCAGTGGTGTAGGTGGTAAAGCGCATATCGAAATTTTTTTAAGGCGATGGACCCAAGTTCGAATCCGCCTATTGCCGAACTTTCTTACTCCCTTATTAAATCTCATATCACATCTGAAAAGCATTTATTTTAGTGTAAATAATCGATTGCTGTTTGCACTTGTAAATAACCTCTATGCCTAAAATTATGCCTAATTTTTTTAGTAATATTACATACATTTAAATTTATGGTAAGTGAGAAGTGAGCGTTGCTATGCGGTCGCTAGGGCGTTGCTATGATATTCTTTGATATTCCGGTCTGTTTGTGGTTCAGGTCTCTCTTTCAGTATGCTTATGTGGGATTTTTCTGTTCACTGTTTTCTGGTCCAGTAGGTGAAAATGATGCGTCTGGATCACTCTAGTAAAGACGCGTGTAGTAAAGACGCATGGTTTGAGGAATCTGAAGCACAAACGCTGCGGGATGAGTTACACGCTCAAGTTTAATTGATATGCTTAGGGGTTTGTTTAAACATCTAGCCGTATGAGCAGTAGTAATAGTGGTATCTGCCCTAGCAAACAGCTAAAAATCCGAAGACCTCAGAGGCAAAGAGCGCAGAGTGAGCGCGCATCTCTCTCTCTCTCTCTCTCTCTCACTCACTCACTCACTCACTCTTGCGCGTTCATCCGGACAGATTCTTCTTCTTCTCTCTCCAGTGGATACTGCGGGGAACACACGGATTGCCTGTAGGATGGATTGCTGAAACTCCCTTTGCGAGATTACCCATTTATTTCCTTTCATTTCCCTCCCGTCGCACTCTCTCGTCTCCATCCATCCATCCATGAGTCCGGACGGGTTCTGATTCGGACAGAATGCGGATCCTGGTGTTGATTCCGCTGCTGTGGGGACTCGGTGAAGGGGCTTTTCCCAGCAGTGTCCAAATCGGTGAGTTACACTTCTAACATGATCGCTACATAGGCACTTTATATCGCAGTGCAACAGATTACGATGTACATAGTGTATAATAATTCACAATAAGTCGTCTATACACTGCCTTATACAAATACACAGAGACACGAGTGTAAAATATGGATTTTAAGCTGGGTTTTTTTACCTAAAGTACCTTGTGTGCTGAAATGCCTCTTTGTTTTGGGGTTTTCGTTCTTGAACTATTCTCATTAAAAAGGTGCTTTTGAGCACCAATTAACTTCCAAGCATTGTGGGAGCCACAATTAAATTTAAGAATCAGACGATTTTTAAAACTGGGACAATTCATTGGACGCAAAGAGGACAACTGAGGGGGACAGTGTCTTTTTGTGGTTACAGCCCTGCAAAGTGTCCAAATCTGGCGCTATTCAAGCATTTTTGCTTTAAAATGTGATTTTAAATGGTTGTAGATTGATTCTCTGCACTTGCAGTATTATTAGGGTAGGATTATGTTTTCAAGGGTTTTGACTACTTTAGCATGCATGAGTTGTGGTCATCATGTGAAGACTGTGGTCAAGTGCACACTGAGGTGGAGTGCGCGTTTGTACCTTTCATCGCCAGTTCAGAGCATCACTGCAGCATTCGGTTTTGTCTTTCTGTACTGGTGCGATGTGGGATGACCTCTTCCCATCTGAGTGCGATCAAAGTTTCCCATTTCACCAGATTTGCAGCTCTATGTTTGATTAACATCAACAAACCACTATGCATGCCCGCCCACCCCTCTCTCTCTCTCACACACAGTTCCCTCTCTTTTTGCAGGATGTGTCTTGCGTGTGTTCAGTCACTGCATTGCTCATTGAGATGGAGAGTCTCACGCCATAATGAGATGCGGCCGCTGACTTGTGCGCCTTTGACAGCACTGCCGATAAAGTTAATACGTTAAATACGGACACACACACACTCACACTCAGAGAGCAAGAAAGATGCACAATTGCACGCAATGCCTAATGACATTTACATACCGCTGCAATGGAAATGCACAATGCTTGTGTTGTTCCTCATGAATAAAAGCACGTTATGGGATCTCCAATTGCAGCTGAGCCAAAACGTCCATCAGAAAGAGAGATGAATTAGGAGGATGTGATGAAACAGAACGTGACACTGGCCCTGCCAAATGCAGACATGCATGCTCTGGTGACACCAACAACAAATGCGATCTTCCACACAGATAATTTCCATGATTAAAGGGACTGTTCACACAAAAATGAGCATTTAACTCACCCTGGATGACGTTCCAAACCTGTATGACTTGGTTTAATCTGTGGGGGACAAAACAAGCTGTTAGCACAATGTTCACACTGCTCTACACTTATAAAAATAATGATTCTTCACTTGGCATCGATGGTTGCATGAAGAACTATTAACATCTATGGAAACTTTCCATTCCACGAAAGGAACACTATTAAAAATGAATGTTCAAAAAAGGGGGGTTTTGCAGTAATGCTATAGAAGAACCATTTTTTGTTCCCTGAAATTGTTAATAAGCTTAACAACCTTTTTCCACTATAAAGGCCTCTTGTGGAATGGAAAAGTATCATGGATGTTAAAGGTTCTTCATGGAACCATAAACGCCAAATAAAGAACCTTTATTTTTAAGAGTATAGTGGGAAAGGGTTCTTTAGATTTTCAAAATGTTCTTCTTACTAAGAAAAAAGGCTCTTTGGGAAACCAAAAATAGTTCTTCAAAGGCATTGCAATGAAAATTACCTTCTAGAACCATTATTTTTAAAGCAATAGTTTAATCCAAAATTAAATTTGCTTAAAATTTATTCACCTTAGGGCCATTCAACACGAGTTTGTTTCTTCATCAGATTTGGAGAAATGTAGCATACCATCACTTGCTCACCAAGGATGGTGAATGGGTGCCGTCAGAATTAGAATTATTAGAATTCTGATAAAAACACCACAATAATCCACAAGTAATCCACACCACTCCAGTCCATCAGTTAACATCTTAATACAAAAGCTGCATGTTTGTATGAAACAAATCCATCATTAAGACATTTTTAACTGAGTCCATAATCCATAATAACAATTCTGGTCTGAATCAGGAGAGAAATCTGCACAGATCAAACACCGTTTACAAGCCAAAACAATTCTATATGTGGGTGGATTTTGATGCGAAAGACAACAGGAAATGGACTTTTTCACTGGAGGAAGTGTAATTATGAATTATAGACTCATATTTTGACCAGAAACAATGGTTTGAAGTAGGGCTGCCCCTACTAGTTGACTAACTGTTTGATCAAAATTTTATTAGTTGCTTAGTCGCAGGAAGAAAAAACAAAAAAAGCAACAGCAAGTGGCGAAATCACGCTGTCTGTGACGGACAGATCATTAACGGCTGGTCTTTGTGGCAATATAGGACATTGGGCAGGACATCCAAACACTCATCTATCATTTCTCAACCTCAAATATGGCTTATTATCTAAAATATGTAAGTAGTGAACTTGAGCGCGAAACTTTGAAACTCTGTGTATAGGCCTTACAGACATGAAAAATATATAATTGGAGAGTGAAATGTCTACTTTCAAATGAACCAATTCGAATAAAAAACAAATACTCTCAGATTATGTAATCTATATGAAACAGGCATACAGGCGCATCACTACTGAGTTAGTATCGCCGACCTCTCTTAAGACGAAAACAAAGAAAGCACTAGTTTATCAATGAATTATTAAAACGCTGATGCAGTCTGCTTGCTGTTTTTCCCAGACACATTCATAATTATTATATCTGCTGGTGCGCTGTGGCAAGCTGTATCTGTGCTTGAGCGCTTATTAGACTATGTAAGCAATTAAAGGCTCATTATTATGATTTAAATGGTTTATTCATAAACGTGCAACTGCTAGTCGACTAATGCTTAAAACAACTACTAGTCGACCAGAAAAATCTTTAGTTGAGGGCAGCCTTAGTTTGAAGTTTAAACATCTTTTAGATGGATTTTTTTGCATTTTAAATTTTTCATCTTCTCAAGATGTTAACTGATGGACTGGAGTAATGTGGGTTACTTGTGGATTATTGTGATTTTATCAGCTGTTTGGACTCTCATTCTGACGGCACCCATTCACTGCAGAGGATCCATTGGTGAGCAAGTGATGGAATGCTACATTTCTCCAAATCTGATGAAGAAACAAACACATCTAAATCTTTACTCTTAAAAATTAAGGTTCTTTATTGGCATCAAGGGTTCTATAAAGAACCTTCAACATCCATGGAACCTTTCTTTATAGTCAAAAAAGGTTCTTTTTTTTTTTGAAGAGTGTATTTTGTACAGTAAAAGTGAATGCACATTTGTGTGTATTCCAATATGGCGCATTAAGATTTGAAACACATGAGAACCAATGGTGTTTTGAGTCCTTGATGTGCCATATTTAAATGCAAACGCAAGATTTCAGAGCTTACAGCTGAGAGTATGATTCACAGTGAAAGAAAAACAACGTCATGCAGGTAAATGAACGATTTTCCACTTTTTTTTAGGGTGAACTATTCCTCTAGGATACATATGCACCTCTTTCTTCTTCTTTCCTCTTTGCAGTCACTTATTCTTTCTTCTTCTCGCTCTTTCCAGGAGGGTTGTTTATAAGAAACACGGATCAAGAATATACAGCTTTCCGCTTGGCCATATTTCTTCACAACACGAGTCCGAATGCCACAGAAGCCCCTTTCAACCTGGTTCCACATGTCGACAACATCGAGACAGCCAACAGCTTTGCTGTCACCAATGCCTGTGAGTGAAAGATGACAAAAGTTGTCAAAAGTTCTGTGACACACAGTGTGAAACTGAATCGAGTGTGTTTTGATTACGTTCTTTTTCATGTTCAGAGTCGCATCTAAATCTGACTCTGTGATGCTTTTAAAACATTGATCTGTTTGAGTGGATTCTGACTCAGCCAATGGTGTGAGTTTGGGGGCGGGACTGTCTATTTGATGACCAATGGCAGGCGAGGTGGGGCGTTGGGAGCATCTGAGAAACCTGTTTGAAAACAGTTATTGATTTTGCTATTCTGTGTTGCGAAATGATACACTTAATTCAGTGTTTTTGGTGCATGCATATACCTCAGCATCAACTCTTGACCAGCTTTGAGCATGCTTTGGTGTGCATCTGTACATCTCTGGGTTTGAAAGGACGCTGTCAGCCAATTTCTTTTCATTTGCCTGCAAAGTTAAAAACAAAAAGGGTCGTAACACAAATGCTTGAACATTGCAATTGTACAGCTTGTTTGCATACTTAAAGTGCATTCTTAAGTATTGTAAAAATAAAAGTGCACACAGAGATCTTAAAACCCTCTTAACAATTAAGTTCAATTAACGTAATCCACTTTAATCTGCATAAACGTGCATTAGATTCCTTTACATTTCTGTACTTCACTGGGAGTCAATGGCACTTACCTGTATCATTGATTTTAGTGCAGTAACAATCAATGTTAGGACAGCAGGCGTCAAACACATCACTTTGGGTCCCGCTCAGACGTTGCGCTTCACTGGATGTCAATGAGAGCATCATAAAAGCACAATGTGATGAAGCGTATTGGACATTAAGCTTTTAATTAATGTATTTATGTATTGCCTTTTCAGTATGATGATTGTGAAAGCTTAGCAATGGTCTGGCTTAGAGACTATTGTTCAGATATGCTCTCTTAACTACAGGCATTTGTAAATGTTGCAAAACAGATCTGACGCTGGTTAATTATTTTAATTTAATTAGTGGAGGTGCAGTTTTAAAGAAGTAATTTTAGAGAAAGATTAAGCACACATTATGACTTCCGTGCCACTAGCGGCATCAGATTCAGCAGTTTTATTTTAGAATTATTTATATACTATTATAGTTTTTATTAATATTTTTAATTAGCTTTTATTTTTGTTGAATTTTTTTTGTAATTCTGTTACATGCTTTTGTCAGTTTATTATTAATATTATTGTTATTTTAGATTTTATTTATGTTTATATTATTATTATTTATTTAGGATTATGCTTTTTAAGTTTGAATTTTTATTTATTTTTAATTTGTAATTTTACAAATTAAGGTTTTTTTGCTTCAACTTAAAATTATTTAACTTTTTTAATTTCTCCATTTTCATGCTCGACACTTTGGTTTTTAATAGTTTTAAATTTTAATGACAATTACCTTGACTTAAATTATGAAACTGAAATCGCACCAAATCTTTCCTTCTATATTATTACGTACATCTGAGTGTAACAGATTATCGACAAAGACTAAATGTGGGCGGGGCTTTCTTTTATGCATCAGTTGTTGATTGGATGTTGAGATGTGGGGGCGGAGTTTAATCTGACTAAATTATCAGAGATTCCTGCATACGTCAACATTTTTAAAATAAAACATGCACAAATGATCGCAGTAAGACCTATAACATGCATTTAGAAAAAAGATAAGCAAATTTTAATTTCATGCCACTTTAAAGAAACCAGAAACCAAAATATTGATCTAAACACTCTCAGGAAAAAAGGTACAAAAGCTTTTACTGGGGTGGAATCCTTGCAAAAAGAACAAATATGTACATTTTAGCTACTAATATGCACACACAAAAAAATTTACCTTTAAGATACCAAAATGTACACACCTCAGGTGTGTACTCACAAGGTGTGCCTTTTGAAAAGGTATCTCCCCAGTGACAGCTTTTGTACCTTTTTTTTCTGAGAGTGAAGAATCTTCTGGCAACTCAAACCTAAAGAGCCAAAACGGCTCTTGATAAGAACTTAAGGAAGCGCTGAAGAACCTCTATGAGCAAAAGTGAGACAGGGACCAACAGAGACGAGTCAATCCCAGTTTAACCTCTCTCCCGCTGGGCACCAACCTCTCGCACTCCTGCGCACTGGACGCCCAGCCTGAGTCTGCAGAATCCGCTGCTGTCCTGATGCAGCAGTGTGTGTGTGTGTTATCTCTGCCCTGGCTGCCTTCCAGCTCTTTTAGCCCTCATCAGCTGCGGAATACTGACAGCTTTGGGAATGAGGTGTGTGCGTGCATGTGTGTGTGTGTGTGAGATAGATGGGGAGAAAGAGGGAGAGAGGTGAAGTTAATCGTTTCCTGCTCGTCTCCTCGGGCTGCAGGAGAGAATAAGGAGTGGAAAGGGTTTTCTCTTTTATCCTAACACACCTTTATCTGAGCGCTTAAAAGCAGCGAGCAAAATCAATCTCTGAATGAGTTTCAGCTGAGAGAGGGAATGCTTGATGAATGGAATCAGGAGATGGAAGGATTTATTTAATGAAAGGGGAGGAATGAAGAAATTACGGGAATGATATGTTGTCAAATGCAGGGGACAGACGGAGAAACGCAGGGAACAAGAGGGAGGAGATAAAAGGGATACGGGAGAGAGAGAGAGAGAGAGAGAGAGAGAGAGAGAGAGAGAGAGAGAGAGAGAGATAAATGGATGGGTGTGTCGTGACCTTTGTGCAGCAGTAAATGTTTAGAGCACATACTGTGAAAGAGAGAACGAGAGAGATGAAGAGACTAAAGGATAAAAACAGAAGCAGCAGATTGATGGATGAGAAAGAAAGAATGACACGGATGAGTGAATGAATGAATGAAGGAAATGGACAGACAGACAAACAGACAGAATGAAAAAGATATAATGATAGAGATAGAATAAACAAATGATAGATAAAAAATGAACAATACATAAAGCGAATGAAATCAGTTTTGTTCATTCATACTGTATATCTATCTATCGTTCATATATCTATCTTTCATCTATTGTTCACATCTATCTGTCTTTCGCATATCTATCGGTCACATATCTATCTATCATTCATTTATCAATCTATCGTTTGTATATCTATCTATCTATCTATCTATTGTTCGTATATCTTTTATTTGTATATCAATCTATCGTTTGTATATCTATCTATCTGTCTATCTATCATTCGTATATCTATCAATGATTCGTATACCTATCGTTCGTATATCTATCTGTCTATCATTAGTATATCTCTGTATCGTTCGTATATCTATCTAACGTTTGTACATCTGTCTATCCATCCGTCTATCGTTCGTATATCAATCATTCTTATATCTATCTATCTATCATTCGTATGTCTATCCATCCGTCTATCGTTCGTATATCTATCGTTTGTACATCTGTCTATCCATCCGTCTATCTTTCTATCTACTGTTCGTATATCTTTCATTCGTATATCTATCATTCGTATGTCTGTCCATCCGTCTATCTATCGTTCGTATATCTATCATTTGTACATCTGTCTATCCATCCGTCTATCGTTCGTATATATCTATCAATCATTCTTATATCTATCTATCTATCTATCTATATGTCTATCTATCTATCATTCGTATGTCTATCCATCGTCTATCTATCGTTCGTATATCTATCATTTGTACATCTGTCTATCCATCCGTCTATCGTTCGTATATATCTATCAATCATTCTTATATCTATCTATCTATCTATCTATCTATCTATCTATATGTCTATCTATCTATCATTCCTATGTCTATCCATCCGTCTATCTATCGTTTGTATATCTATCGTTTGTACATCTGTCTATCCATCCGTCTATCTCTCTATCTACTGTTCGTATATCTTTCATTTGTATATCTATCTATCGTTCGTATATCTATCATTTGTACATCTGTCTATCCATCCGTCTATCGTTCGTATATCTATCAATCATTCTTATATCTATCTATCTATCTATCTATCTATCTATCATTCGTATGTCTATCCATCGTCTATCTATCGTTCGTATATCTATCATTTGTACAACTGTCTATCCATCGTCTATCGTTCGTATATATCTATCAATCATTCTTATATCTATCTATCATTCCTATGTCTATCCATCCGTCTATCGTTTGTATATCTATCGTTTGTACATCTGTCTATCCATCCGTCTATCTATCTCTCTATCTATTGTTCGTATATCTTTCATTTGTATATCTATCTATCATTCGTATATCTATCTTTTGTATATCTATTGTTCATATATCTATCTATCTGTCTATCATTAGTATATCTTTGTATCGTTCGTATATCCATCTAACGTTTGTACATCTGTCTATCCATTCGTCTATCTGTCTATCATTCGTATATCTATCAATCATTCGTATATCTGTCTATCTGTCTATCTATCTATCGTTTGTACGTCTATCCATCCGTCTATCTATCGTTCGTATATCTATCATTTGTACATATGTCTATCCATCCGTCTGTCTATCTATCTATCCATCCATCATAAGTATATCTATGTATTGTTCGTATATGTCTATCAATCTATCTATCTATCCATCTATTCATCTATCATTCGTATATCTATCGTTTGTACATCCGTCTATCCATCCATCTATATCTATCTATCGTAAGTATATCTATGTATCGTTTGTATATCTATCTATCTATCTATCTATCTATCTATCTATCTATCTATCTATCACATGTATGTTGATATCATGTTAGGTTTGTTTATGGTGCCTCAGCTGTAATTTACTTGATTTAATGAAAGTTCAATCCACACACACACACACACACTCATCCGCAGGCTAAAGCAGAACTACTTTTAAATAAAATCAAGCTTCATGACCTTTATGAGGCTCTTTTGTCAGGGAATCATCATCATCATCACAATGTGGCATCACAAACATCCAATAATCCTCCACACATATATGTGAGCCATATATGTGTGTGTGTGGGTTAAACTTCACGTCTGCTGAATCACACAGCCAGGAGCTTCAGTCTCTCACTGAATGATGTGTGTTTGCTCTCTAGTCGAGTGAGTAATGCATGAACCTGTCTGTGACCTGTACTCTGTGTGTGTGTGTGTGATGTAAATGTTTTTCCATGTGTTGCTGGATCTTGATGTCTTGAGATGGTTCAATGAATCTCTTTACTGACTTATTCACTTATTCACCTGCAGCGATTGTCTCATTGTTGCATCAGAACGTGTTTTTAGCGTATCGCACAATACCAACCTGCATTTCAACAGACTTAGGAATGTCTGACTGTCATTCATTACACAAAATATCATCTATCATAAAGAGAGACAGCACAAGCACACTTTACATGCAAACACTTGACAAAAATAAGTTCTAGGTGATAAAACAGATCTAGAGAGGAAAATAAAGACAAAAAGCGTTACATGTAACAAGTACATTTTGGTGGGATTAAAATACATATTTGAACACACGGCGACATAAACAATCTTTGATCATTTTCCTGGATTAGAAAGTCTAAGATAAACTCTGAGAAACATAAATGATTAATTCACCTCCTGAGAAGCAAGTCGTTTATCTGACAGACGCAAAATGAATAAATCATTCATGAACGAACCATCTCTAAAGTCCACGAAAAATAAAAAAGCAGCTCTATTCAGTTGAATCTGTTTAATTAAACTAGAGAACGATCTAAAAAGCCTCTCCATTCTTTTTAAAAGTTTATTTAGTTCTGTTTTAATGTTTTATATAACAGAATTTGATTTATAAAAATGAAAAAAATGGATTGAAATCAGTTGTGTTATTCTTAAATAAAACAAAAAACTGTTAAAAAGAGTTTTCAGTAACTGAAATAAAGCTAAAATCTAATTAAATACAAATATTAGATACCTTAAAAAAGTGAAAAAAGTGAAATCTTTCCTTGGCAACTAACTGAAATAAGATTAAATTAAAGCATTTAAATTACTAAATCTAAAACTGAAATAAAAATAAATTAGCACTACGAAGAAATATTTGTAAAAAAAAAATTTGCAACATTTTTTCCAGCAAATGAAACAGAGCTTAAATAAAATATAAAAATTAAATGCAAACTAAAAAAATAAATAAAATAGAAATGGTACCTTGGCAACTAACTAAAATAAATATGTTTAAAAACTAAAATGACTAAATCCAAAAATATAAAATAAAAATTAATTAAAGCTATGAAATATGAAAGAAATATTTGTAAAATATATTAAAATAATTTTTGATATTTGGTAATTGCCATAAAGCTTAAATAAAATGTAAATATAAATATTACATGAAAAACAAATAAAACAAACAAACAAAAAAAGAGAAATATTGCCTTGGCAACTAAACGTTAAAAATAAGTACTAACATGACTTAAACTAAAATAGAAATGAAATATTAAAAGTTGTTAAGAAATATTTTTTAAAAACTACCTTTTTGGTAATTTAAATAAAGCTTAAAAATAAGATCTAAATATAACTGAAGTGAAAATAAATTAAAGTAAATTTTTGGTAATTGAAATAAATCTGAAATAAAATACAAATATTAGATACCTTAAAAACAAACAAAAATGAGACATTTTGCTTTGGCAACTAACAGAAATAAATAAGATTAAATTAAAGCATTTAAATTATTAAATAAAAATAAAAAATAAAAATGAATTAAAGATATTTATAAAATCTATTAAATTTTTTGTAATTGTAATTGATATTTTATACTTAATATAAAGCTTAAATAAAAAGAAAAATATTAGATGAAAAACACAAATAAAACAAACAAAATAAATTAAAATATTGCTTTGAAAATAAAAAATTAAAACTATAAAGAAATATTTTTAACAACAAACTTTTTGGTAATTGAAATAAAACTTAAATAAAATAAGATCTAAATGTTGGATGAAGTTTATAATTATAACTGAAATTAAAATAAATTAAAGTAAATATATAAAAAACAACTAATAAATCTGTTTTTAGTAACTGAAATAAATCTGAATCTAAATAAAATACAAATATTAGATACCTTAAAAACAAACAAAAATGAGACAGTTTGCTTTGGCAACTAACAGAAATAAATAAGATTAAATTAAAGCATTTAAATTACTAAATCTAAAACTGAAATAAAAATAAATTAGTGCTATAAAGAAATATTTTCAAAAATAGTAAAATTTTTAAGCAAATAAAAAAATAGAGCTTAACTACAATATAAATATTGTAAAAAAAAAATGCATGGCAACTAACTGAAATAAATACATTTAAATATAAAATTACTAAACCTAAAAAAAAAAAAAAAAATTATATTATAATAAATAATATATATTAAGTATTTGTAAAAAATTAAAGTATTTTGTAATTGATATTTTGTAATTGATATAAACCATAAATTAAATTAAATAAAATATTAGCTGAAAAACACAAATAAAACAAACTAAATTAATTAAAATATTGCCTTGAAAATGAAAAATTAAAGCTATAAAGAAATATTTTTAACAACTAACTTTTTGGTAATTGAAATAAAGCTTAAATAAAATAAGATCTAAATATTGGATGAAGTTTATAATTATAACTGAAATGAAAATAAATGAAAGCTATTAAGGAAATATAAATAAAAAACTATTAAATCTGAAATAAAATACAAATATTAGATTAAAAAAATGAGGAATGTTATCTTGGAAACTAACTAAAATAAATTAGTTTAAGTTAAAGTACTAAAATGGCTAAAACTAAAACTAAAATAAAGCTATTAGTAAATAGTTTTAAAAATTAATAATAATGACAGCACATACTTAAGATACAAGACTTAAAATATATTTCTATAATAGCATCTTCTAACACAACACTGAAATCACATTTGTATGTGGTTTAAAATCAGACAACATCAAACAAATATAATTTTTACTGATCCGACTATAACAAAAGAGGCGTTCTCCTGCCCGTCTGAGTGGTTATGACAGCCATAACGCAGAATGAAGGAGAGAGTTAGTTAGTGTGTGTAAAGGTCATCACTGTAGGTCCCTTTGAATGGCACTTAGATAAATGCTCATCAATATTAACTATCCCACAATCCCTTCACGGGTCTGTCTCGTTCTGCCTGCCTCTCTCTGTTTCCCATAACAAGTCAATGAGTCTCCAGACCCAGAGGTCGACCCCTGCTGTGACCCTTCCTCACACACGCGCGTACGCCTCTGAATGGCAGCTGATAATGACGAGTCTCTATTTTTAGAGCTGAACTTTCCTTTAATTGAGCCTCAGTCAGGGGTGCGTGAAGGTGCTCACATGTTATTTCTGCATCTTATGTCAAAGTTCATTCCTTAACCTCGGATGATTTCTACATTATGTGAGTTGCAATGTTTTCTGCATGAATACTTTTGGGTGTAAAATGAATATATTCCAGCTGGGACAGTACGTTTACTGATTTCATTCAGTTTACCAACATTCATTATTCATTAATCATAATGCTCATTAATTATTCAGGATGCCTGAAGAAAGCAGCAAGGAATTAAACAAGGGAATCTCACAAAAACACGTCCACATCGTATTTAACTGTTAAAAAATTAAATCAAATACACATATACATTTTAGGCAACTAATTGAAATACGTTTAGGTTGAAGCATTTAAAGGACTAAATCTACAACTGAAATAAAAATAAATTATAGAAATATATTTTTTTAAACTATTATTTTTTTTTAGTAAATGAAATAAAGCTTAAGTAAAATATAAATATTAGATGAAAAACACAAACTTAAAAAACAAAAAAAACAAAAAACAAAAAAAATTAAAAATGGTATCTTGGCAACTAATTGAAATCATTTTAATTTTAATTTAAGTTTTGAATAACAGGTAGTAAAATTACCTAACCTAAAAATGATATAAAAATGAATTAAAGCTATGAAGAAATATTTGAAAAAAACTATATTATATACCAAAATATTTTTGGTAACTGATAAAAATAAAAAAATAAACTAAACTAAGCTAAGCTAAAATAAAATAAAATAAAAGTAAAAAAAAGCCTATTTTTAATACAATTAAGAATAATTTGTTGCTGTACAATTCTCACTGTAATGCATCCAGATTTTGTTTAATTCTCATTCATTCTTAATTATGATTCTCATTAGAATAATATAAATTACAAAAATTACTGTAATACAGTTTTCCTCATTTAAATTAGCTTACACACAGATAGAACAAATAATTCTACCATTTGTTATACTTCATAATTTACATTAATAGATTGTTATCTTTATATCTTTA